>RCUC01167860.1:0-119758 GCA_003697995.1 Taxidea taxus jeffersonii
GGGCCTGCTTTCCTCCCATACCCAGTGTGCCTCAGATGTGTCACTGGAGCGGGACCAAAGGTGAGGCAGGAAGGACACCTGAGAAGGGCGCAGGTCTGAAATCCTAAGTGGGCAAGCAGGGAGTCCTAGCTGGGGAGCCTGCCCAGACAAAGGCACATGGGAGCGGGGATCAGGCAGCATGGCTCCACAGGGTCTTGGGGTTGAATTTTGCTGCAGCTGGGGCTCTGGGACGGTGGCACCCTCCACTGTCCCCATAGGCCCAAAGCTGAAGCAAAGGGACAGGACCCACTGGGGGGCCCATGATGTGAGGGCTACCCTTGTGGCTGCTGGCTCTCTAGCCCTGGGGAGGGGCTGAAGGGAAAATGGGGGAGCCAGAGAAGATCCCAGGACTCACTAAAGAGGCACCAGGGTCCAAGTCAAGGTGAGAACTGGCTTGTTGGGGTGGGAGGAAGAGGAGGAGAAAGAGGGGGAGGAAAGGAGCAGGAGAGAGGAGGACAGGAGGGAGGAGAAGGGGCAGGAGGAGGTAAATGGATGGAGGAGGAGGGAGAGGATAATAAGATGAGGAGATGAGGAAGAGCTGAGAAAGAAGATGGGTCCTAATGTCCTTGCCCTATAGCTCCTTCCTCACACCCCAGATGCTATCACTGGGGTCACCATCATTGCCACTACCGGCATCACTTTCGTCACCACCAGTGTGTCATCACTGTCCCCGGCACCACCACCAGCACCATCACGGTCACCACCATCCTACCAGCACAACCACTATCATCACCATCACGGGTCCCATCACTGTCAGCAGCACCATCACCAGCAGCATGACCATTGAGAACCTTCGTTTGTCGCAGCTGGACAGAGCACTTGAGGCCCAGTATCTTACTGGACCCCCTCAACCCCCTGGTGAGGAAGGGAAGCCCATTTCACCCTGGAGAGGCCAGGCTCCCAGAGACTGGTCACTTGCCCCGAGAGGCTATGGCAGGTGTGACCCCTGGAGTTGTCCTGGGTGACCTTGCCCCTGTCTGCACTGAGGGGGACCTGAGAGCTTGTTTTGGGTGTCCAGGCACAGAGCTATAGGAGGAGTCGAGCTGTCCTGAGAGCTTGGGGAGAGTCACTCTGCATGTGCATTTAATATTTCTAAACTTGGCTTGGAATACACCCAACCAGGTGATTCCCTGCCTGCTATTTCTGTAAATCCTCCAGGCTGCCCTTTGAAAGAGGTTCTTACCACCCTGCCTCAAGGCTGGGGAATTGAGTGACAGCCAAGGACAGACTCAGGAGCTGGGCCTGGGTCTCTTTCCACTGCAAGATCCTGGAGCCAGCAGGAGACACTCTACTGAGGCAGGGGTGTCAGGCAGGGCCAGTTCCTGTCTTGGCAGCCCTTCTCTGGGCCGGCCTCCCAACCACTCTGCTGCAAGGGGCTCCCAGCACAAGAGAGAAGTCCTTACTTAGCCCCTTAGCTTTCTACACCCCTGCCCGTGCAGCCTGGTAGGCTTCAACCAGGCCCTCAGTAAAACCGCAGGCCTGCCTTAGCCCCAGATCTCAGGAGCTCACTGAGGACCCCTTCCAGGATCTGATTCTTGTGTGGACTTCCCCCACCAGCTGGGGTGGGGCAGGGAGAGGGGAGGAGTCCAAAAAGGTGACAAGCCCAAATCAGCGAGCCTTGAGGTTGGGACACCAAGGCCTCGAGTTTTGAGCACCCCACTGGCCAGAAGGACTAGGGCTTGGTGAGGCCAGACCTGTGACACAGCAGGCACCTGGTACCATCATGAATTAGGGGACCCACCAGCATTCACACTGCAGGGGCGGGCGGCAGCAAATGGGACTGTGTTAAAGCTAGCGATTAGGAGTTATGATGAGTTCCATTAAAGGAGGGGGCTGCCAAGGTCCAGAGAGGTCGGGTGACTTGCTTATGGTCACACAGCAAGGAGGCAGCAGGCTTGGGATACAGTTATGGCTTGGCCTGACTCCACATCTTTCTGGGCTTCTGGAGTGGCTCAAGGGGCACTCTGTCCCCTGGAAACCTGCCTGCCCCGGATATCGGGGGAAGGGAGTGGATAGTGGTCACCTTCAGAGCTGGATGGCCTCTTTATACAGCCCTGGGGTTGTGGCCCAGGTCTCAAAGGGAACTGTTCTTGAAGAGAGATCTCAAGGGTGGACACCTGAGACCCCAAGGAGCAGTCCAAAGTCCCTCTCCAGACTGGGCCTGGGAACCAGTACAACTTGTATGTGTAGAGGGGAATATGGAGGGCGGGAGGGCGGGTCTAGGGACTTTAACCCCACAATCTCCCAGTCTCCTGCGGCTCACCAGATCACACAAAGAAGTCATTGCCTCCCCTCCACTCCTCCCTGGGCCCTCCATGAGAAAAGCACAGCTCAGTGACTGGAGGTAGAAATGGCAGATCCCCCCCCCCCGCCCCACCTCCCTGTCTCCCCTTCTCCATCAATCACCAGTCCCTTCATCCCAGCCTCCCTTCCTCACTACCACCACCATCTTCTCTCCCTGGAATTAGGCAGGAGCCTCCTGCTGACTCTCACCACTTTCCTGTCCCCTCCAACCCACTCCCACCCCGAGATAGTTGAAGAGATTGTTCTCAAACCTAGCTCTGACTATGGCACTCTCCTGCTGAAATCCGGTCTGTGGTTCCCCGTCCCAGTGAGCCATGGCAAACATCTCAGGTTGGCATCAAGACTTTCTTACTTATGGCTTCACGATGCAGGGGGTGGGGCGGAGAGGTGTTCCACAGACCCCCACAGACACATTAATATAGCCACTGTTGAGTCTTTTTTTTTTTTGCCACTGTTGGGTCTTAACCAAAATGGCGATCCTAGTTGTCACTCTTAAAAAATGTATTTTCAAATATTTCAAGGTAAAAACACCACAGATGAAAGGCATGCAGAACAGGAATCAAAGGACTAGGCCCCCATGGACATTTTGGTGCCTTGATGAGCTGTCCCTTGCCTGGCCAACACTCCTTCCCCAGGGTTTTTTACCCAGCCTGGGGAGATGACTTCTAACTCTACAGTCTTTATTCTCTTCAGGTGTCTTCAGCTGTAGAACTATGTCCCTTCCAATGCTTCCAGGGAGGACGCTCTTTCTCCAGTCCTGTTACCCAAAGGGGTGGGAGTTGCGCTTGGCACTGTCCCCGTTCTACACTTGCCTTCTCGCAAACCTCCCTCTCTGGAGTTTAAGGCTCACACCTTCTTCCCAGGAAAACACGCCCTCTTTCCCTTCCATTTGCAGCCCCTACGCTGGTCTCTTATTTCTCTCCATCATTTTCAGAGACTAAGGCTGCCAGGTACAGCTGTGTAGGTTGTTCACTGCACAAGGGCATCTGGCTAATAAACATGGGGACTGCAGTCTACCTCATATTCAACTTGTCATTAGGTAGGTTCTAGTGGGTTCTGGTGAAAGGCTGACTCTGCCTGAGGAGGGACTGCCTTCTTCTCATCTGCACAAAGGCACCATGTGGGCCCCAGGGGGCTGGCAGCCTCGGGGTTAGCCAGATGGTGGGCTGCAGTCCAGGTTCTCAAGTGAAGAAACTGCCTTGACAATTCCAGCAGGGACAGAAGGAAAAGCCGTCAGGAGGAATGCAATTAGCAGAGTGTCAAGGAGGAACACAAGTAGCAGGCACTTCCAGGGATCTGAAGGAAGGCTGGGTGCCAGGGTCTGTGGACTGGACACACAAGAGCTGCTGGAAGAGTTCATCACCTACCTGCCCAGGTGTCGGGCTCCCCTGGAAAGCTGGGCTAGGTGGGAGCTGGCCTGGAATACGGATGTCTCTGACTGCTCCCAGACTCCGCAGGGAGGGCATGGACATCTCTCCCTCACTGCTGAAGTCACAACACCGAGCACTGGAGGGCAACACCAGCCTGCTCCAGAGTCCCTTTGGCCCACCGCCTGTCCCTATTATACACAGAAATAGGTCCAGAGAGCGAAAGGCCACCTGGAATAAGAGATGCCCAAGAGTCTTTCTGCACAGCCTCTGAATTCTTATCTAGGTCATGCTCTTAATCTTTCCCCCTCTAGACTTGCTCCTCTCTCAGGTCCTCTCCACTCTAGACCTGCTCCTCCCTGGATTTGCCCCTTCCTGGAGTCCTCCCCCATCCACACCTGCTCCTTCATTGAGTCTTGCCCCCACCACCAGACCTTCTCTTCTCTTGGGTACTTCCCCCTGCAGACCTGCTCCTCCCTTGGGTCCTCCCCTCTCCAGACCTGCTCCTTTCTTGGGTCCTCCCCTCTGTAGACCTGCTCCTCCCTTAGTCTTTGCTGAGTCTCCAGCTCATCCAACCTAGACCTGAGGTGGGCATGCTGGATCCCTCCCTCCCTGCCAGGAGTCCCATGCACCCTTCACAGACAAGCAAATTTCCCACTTCTCTCTTCTGCCATGCTCAAAGTCCAAACCATTACCACTTCTTACCTGCCTTGTGACTGGGTCTTCCCACTGCACTCCCAGAAGCCTTTCTTTTTATGGAAATCTGAATTATCAGTTAAAAACTTAAACCTAAATTGGACTGGTCAGTCCCAGCTTAATGTCCCCAGTGGTTTCTCAGTGAACTTAGGAAAAAGTCCAAGGACTCAGTCAGCACTCAGGGCCGGCATGGTTTCTGCCGCCTGTCTCTTTGCTCTCCTCCCTCCCCTGCTCAGCCTGGGACCTCCACTGCATTTCCTCAGTGTCTATCCCACAGGCTGCTGATCCTCCCTCTCCACAATCCCCCCCACTTAGGATCTTCCCCACCTCCAGGACTTCAGACTGTAGCTGAAGTCAGCCCCTCCATCCACGAACACCTGCCTTAATGTTGTGCCTTACCCCCTTCTCCCTCCCAGGACTCCTTACTGTTTACGACACGTATTTGTGTCCCCGCTGCATGTCTCTGCAGCTAGAGCCAGGCAGACAGCATGGCTGGTCTAACGCTCCCCACCCTGTTTGTCTAGCCCATGCCTGTCATACTAGTAGATGTTTAATAAACGTTCACTCAACGAAGAATGGCTGAATATATGCTGGAGTCTTCCTCAGTGAGTCGATGGCAAGAAAGCCCAGTTCCTAAAGAGGTTCCTCTCTTCTGCCTTCTATGAGAACATTCGTTGAAGCAGAACATGACAAGGTGTGTAAGCAAAGCCCAACAGGTCATCAGCTCCAGGCAGTGAAAGACAGTCATGACCAGACAACGGGAACACGGGAGCCATAATCTAGTCATGCATCTGTCAGTCAATCAGTTATCAATCGCTGAACAAATATTTAGTGAGCCCTTCCCATGTGCTTATCTTTTATGTGAAGAGCTAATCAAATCCCGTGGATCCTTCAAAGACCTAGTGCCAATACACCCTCTTCCAGGAAGCCCCCCCCCCCCGCACCGATTGCTTGAGCCCCTCTGACCAGTCTTTTGCCCTCTCACTTCCTCAACAGGTGGGGACCCACTCCAGCTGGTACTGCCTGAGCTGCCCCAGCTCCCTGGCTTCAACCTGGGCTTCTTACCTTGAGTTGAGGAAAGGAAGTTAAAGATGAGGGGACAGGCCAAGACGACCACCTGGCCCGGAGGGGTGGCTGGCCAGCAGGTGAGGTTGTCCCACATCTTGCTGCAGCCTGGTGGGGGGTGTGGAGAAGGCAGAGGTCACACAGGTCAGCAGTCACCGGGTTCCTCCAGCCTTGGGGCCTGAGCCCACCAGCACCCATTCTTCTTCTTCCTCCGGGGTCCCACCTGGAGGAACCTCCAGTGTGAGAGGGCAGGCATCACCCTGCCCAGGCTGCAAAGGGCCTCTCCGGCTGTGCGGCAGGACTACAGCTCCATTGTCCTTAGCGAGGGATGGAGCTCCCCCTGGGGATGTTTTGAACAACGGTGGGGATTTTGTTTGTTGCAGAAATTGGGGTTCTCACCTGGCATTTGGTGGGCAGGTCCCAGGGATGCCAGGAAGACATCCTGCAAGGTGTCATATGATAATGAATTGTATAGTATTCTGCAAGACTTTCCGGTAAGCCCCTGGGCATTTGTGTAGGTGAAAATGTGTTGTAATGACAGAGCCTAGCATATTACTCCATTTTGCATATAAATACAAGGTACTTCCTGTATAGTTTTAACATATGTGGGTTCTTCCAGAAATGCAACTGAGTAAAGGGAGGGATTTTGTTGTATGTTGAATATTATTTTTTTTTAAAGATTTTTTAAAAAAATTTTATTTGTCAGAGAGAGTGAGCACAGGCAGACAGAGTGGCAGGCAGAGGCAGAGGGAAAAGCAGGCTCCCTGCTGAGCAAGGAGCCCGATGCGGGACTCAATCCCAGGACACTGGGATCATGACCTGAGCCGAAGGCAGCTGCCCAACCAACTGAGCCACCCAGGTGTCCCTGAATATTATTTTTTTAAAAGATTTTATTTATTCGGGGTGCCTGGGTGGCTCAGTGGGTTAAAGCCTCTGCCTTCGGCTCAGGTCATATCTCAGGGTCCTGGGATCGAGCCCCGCGTCGGGCTCTCTGCTCAACAGGAAGCTTGCTTCCCTTCCTCTCTTTCTGTCTGCCTCTCTGCCTGCTTGTGATCTCTCTCTCTCCGTCAAATAAGAAAAAAAAAAGATTTTATTTATTCGACAGAGCACACAGCAGAGGAAGAAGCAGGCAGAAGGTGAGGGAGAAGCAGGCTCCCTGCTGAGAAGGGAGCCCAATGCGGACTCAATCCCAGGACCCTGAGATCATGACTGGAGCTGAAGGCAGATGCTTGAGTGAGCCATCCAAGTGCCCAGTATATTGAATATTATTAAGAGCTGTTCAAGGTTCTAGAAAATCACATTACCTCTAACAATGCTGCCCATGAACCAGAGTCAGGGAAGAAACCACTGTATAGATCAACCCATCCATCCCATTTCCAGAATGTACAAGTACATTCCAGGCTTCACACTATGTCTCCTTATTTGTCAGTGTCATCATGCCTGAATGCGTGCATAGTACTTCATTACAAATCACTTTCATTTAAAAAAAAGAATGAATGCACATGTCCTGAATTTCATAAAGGACACATTAGAAAATATTTGTCATAAAAGGAGGTGTTGGGTACGATGGGGTGGTGGGTATATTGGGATTCAGCTAGGTCTTGAGGAGTCTTCAGAAAATTAAAAAAACAACACATATGCCCCCAACACAGTCAAACTGTGACTTGCGCTATGAGGTGGTGGTGTTCAGGAGGAGAGTTTGGAGAAAGCCCTGCCCTACAGGCTGTGTTTTCCACCTCATACCTATGAGCCCTGATGGCTGGCTGGTGAAGGGTGCACAGTGGGGTCCCTAGGCGGTTGCTCTAATAGGCAGATGCATGATTTTACCTCTTCAGGGTCTGGGTGTCCTTGAGGGACTAGGACTCTTCTGGATCCCTTCCCTGGGGGAGATTTCATTGTTTCTTTGCAACCCTGACAGGCCCATAGATTTTCTCAGGAGACCCAACCCCCAAGCCAAAGTCAATGCCAGCTGGGCCCAGCCCAGCCCAGCCCAGCCCAGGTCCGAAGGTTCATAAATTCTCAAGAAGGGGGCCTGGGAAGAGGAGGTAAAAGGACGTTCCCAGCTGGGGAAGAGCCCTGGGAGCTGGAGTGCTAGAGTGGGCTGGCACTGGGGAGGTGGCCTTCTGGGGCTGCAGCAGCCAGGTGGCAACGGCTGAAGGCTGAGAGCATCTGTGTTGGCGAGGCTGGGCCAGAGAACAAAGCCTCCCTTCCTTGGGGCCCCAACCCCTTCGGTCCACTCTGTCTTGAGGCTTCTGTGGCCTCCCTCTGGCTCCCAGTCCCTCCTCCATTTCTGTGCCAACCTCTCTGGAGGCCCTGGAGGGACCCACAAGGCCAGGCACATCCTGCTCGCCATTTAAGACCCTGTTAGTAATGGCAGCAAACAGTTACATAGCCTTTGTATGTGGGAGGCACGGTTCTACCCTCTTTAAATAAACAACTTATTTAACCCTCCCATTTTACAGATGAGTAACTGAGGCGTGGAGACATCAGGTAACTAGCCCAAGGTCCTATTGCTGGTGAATGGTGCAGCCTGTTCACCCATTCCCATGCTCCCTCTCCAGCAAACCTCTCAAACTTCTCCGGTTCTGAAGGGCTCCAGGCCCATTTCTTGGGGGAATTTTGCTCTGCTGGACTCTAGCCCTCTGACAATGCTGGGCACACCTCGTTTTGTAGGCCAATTATTGTGTCTGGGTCCCTGCCAAACTCAGCTCTATGGTTCTCAAGCTGCAGCACGGGTTGGAGAGCAGATTCAGAGCTGGGTCCCCGGCCCTGAGCTCAGCTTCCCCAGAAGCAGCACAGGGAGAGGAAGACGGGGCACTGCCCTTCAGGAGGCTGCAGTTGGCCTCAAGGACTCTCAACACCACCAGGACTGGGCTGTGAACTGTGACATGGCAGGGGAGCCAGGGAAGAAAAGCCATTGGGGGCATGTAGTCAGGGAAGCTTCCTGGAGGAGGCAGTAGGTTCAGGAAGTTGAGAACAGAGAGTGGTCGGTAAGACAATGCTAGCCATCTGGAGAGCTTCTTGTCTGTGTGTGTGTGTCCCAGAGAGGCCCCACAGGCCCCACCACGTATGTTCCTAGGCCCATAGAGATGCAGGGCGCTGGCTGGCTGTGTGTGTCCACTGGGGACTTCCACCTGAGCAAGAAAGCAAGCTGAGAGCCTGGGGTGGGAGTGGGGGAAGGGCAGGGGGCTTCTGTGTGCCAGTTTACAGACACGTGTGCACTGACAGACACACACTCCCAGACACAAAGAACCACAGACATATGGGCAAATACATATACATGTATGTTTATGTGGACATAGAAAGACCAGACACAGCAAACAAAGACACAGAGAGATACATGCAACTCACAGACACGCAAGCACAGAGAGGAACGGGCACACCGCAGATACACACACACACACAAACACACACACATCCACAAACCACCATACAGAGACACCGCGCACCGGGCAGACATATCCAGGCCTCTCCAGGCTTACAGACACACATGCGCCTGACACACACACACACTTGGAGTCCGACATGGGGCTTTACAGGTCCCAGAGGCACATGCAGCTCCACACCCACATGGGCCAAGAGCACACATCTGGGCATGCACAAACACGCACAGAGCCCCACGCAAGGTCATGGGCAGACTCATTGCCCACAGACCCATACTTGCCCTCCTCTGGATCCCAGGCCGTCTTCCTGGTGGCAGGATGTTGGCACCCGGCAGGTGCCCTGTGCCAGCAATGATCTCACTGAGATCACGAGGGTGGCTTGCCCTCGGGGCCTAGGAGGCACTGCAATGGAGGCCTAGATTGTGGGGTCTGGGCTGCTCTGGGCTGCCTGCAGTCCCAGATCCTGCTGCTCAGGCCTGCTGGGGCCGGTGTGCAGTGTCTCCTGCTTCCCTGCCCTGGAGTGGGTGGCGGTGCATAGATAGTGGGTGGTCTGGCCACCTCTCACCCAGGTCTTAGTCTTAAGGTCCCAGGAGGCAGGGATCTGTCCTTCCTTAAGAGCGGGGGTAGGTAAAGGCCCTCTGTGAGGCTACAGACACTCACTTATGGTGCAGAAGGCAGACACTCTGGGCACCAGGGCCAAGAAGGAGGGATCCAGGAGGGGTTGCATAACTGTCAGCCTCAGAGAGCTGACAGGAGACTGGGGAGCCCAGGAGATGTAAAGATGTTCCCTATTCCTGGGCAAGGCCATTCTGTAACTGCAAGTTTGGCCTCAGGGAGGTAGCCTGGCAGGGAGGCCCAGAGCAGACGCAGCCACCCAACTGCTCAGCCCTTCTCCACCCTCAGTGAGCCTTAGGCTCCATACCCACCCCCACTCCCCATAAGCAGTCTGCTGAGGCACCTCCCACCTCCCCAGCCTCTCTCCTTCTCCACGTCCTCTGGCCCACCCTTCAGAATCTGGCTCAAGGGTACTTTTCAAAGAAAGGTCTCCATAATTCCTCCTGTGCCTTCTCCAGGGCTGCTGTGCCAGTGTGGGCCTCCTGGGGTGGGAGAGTGGGGAGTAGAGGGTGCTCTCTGTCATCTGATGGGATAGCCCTGCCGGCTCTAGGCAACTAGGCAGCCTCAGTCTGTGGGTACCCCTGGCATCAGCCTTCCCCTGGCATCACCCTTCCCACCATGAGGCTGGAGCTTTCCCACTGCCCCGAAGGAGGAGGATCCGGGCCCCCAAGTGCTCATCCTCCAGGTTTGACTGTGACTTGTCTCATCAGCTGGACAGTGCATGAGCTGCTGCTTCATCTGGCCTACGGAAGGTGGGCTGGGATGGGAGGGAAGCATGTGCACCTAGGGGCCGGTGCGCGTGGTGGTACTTCTGGGTGCAGAGCCTGGGGCTGGGAGGAAGGAGCTGGGCCTCAGAACCCCCAACCTAGTGTGTGCTCCTTGGTGAACTGCAGGGAGCTCCCAGTACTGGGGCAGGGGATGGGATCAGAGAGGCCTGTTAGGGCTTCCTGCTTCCATCTGGTCCCCCAGCTTCTTCCAGCATCCTCTTCTCGCCTCTGGCAGCTCCATGGTGCCATCTCCACCTGACACATGTGGGAGGAATGTGCCTGGATCTGGGCTCACGACGTGGTGAGAGGCGGGGCTCCTTGGGGGTCTGGGGCCCTCTCTGCCCGCTGGGCCTCACCTGCTGTGTCATTCTCCAGCCGGGCTTCCTCTAGGCATCTTTTGCGTTGCACCTCGATCATCCGCAGATGGTAACATTCCTCCTCCCACTGCAGGCTGGTTGCCTGGCCACCCTAGGGGACAGACACAGGGAGGGGACCTGTCATCCTCATCAGCTGCCTACCTCTCATCCACAGACTCCGGGAACATGAGGCCAAACAAGGCCTGTCACTTGACTGATCCAAGTTCAGACAGAACCACAATCCCAACCCCAGACTAAAACCCGACCTGGACCTGGATCAGACCTGGAACTTTTGTCCACTGTCCCCACAGCTGGGTCTGCCTTGAGGGTCCTGTCATGGCTTCCTGGTGGCTTCCAAGACTGCTGCAGCTGTAAAAATTTGGTCATTTTTTTGGAGGGGGGGGGCACTATGGCATTACTTTGGACGAAGGTTGGAGGGCTTCTCTGTGGGGCCCAGAGCTGGCCCTTGGGACTCTGCCACCCTCCAGCCTGGGTTGGGAGTTCTGGATCCTTGCCTTGGTCTCTCTGGGTGGGAGGGGTCTAGCTAGTGCTACCTGGTTATGAGGAGCTGGTCCCTGGAGCCAGGCCTGGGAGGAATCCAGGAGTCTGGCTCCATCTTCCAGGCTCTGTCCCCATTCTGGGACCCTGTGCTCAGTCTCCTGGGTCACAAGCCTGGGAGGGGGCCACTGGCCCTCCTTGCCCAGACTGCACCTACTTTCTTCTTAGCTTCTAAACAATTCCAGCTGTTTCAGATCTAATGAAGGAGGGGAGGTTTCAGGAAATAAGAGAGTCCCCTCTAGGATGGTTTGCCATCCCACCACACCTCCTTTGCCTCTGCCCCTGCCCCTGCCCCTGGGAGGTGGGGAGGAGGGATGGGGAGGCCCAAGCCTCCTGCCTCCCCATTCCCACACCCTGGCCAGGGATCAGGGATGGAACCATACCTGTGTGCTGCTGTGGGGGCTGGACAGGCATTGGCACTGGGTGTAACATGCGAGTATGGGTGATGGCTGCCCGGGGACAGACAGGAGAAAAATAGGTCTTGGGAACCACTGGGTGGGGGAAGGCAGGTGAAGGCCTCCATGGAGGAACCGCTGAGCTGGTGGAAACTTCTACGAGTCTCTTTGGCTTTAGGAAGGTGGCTGTCACCCCTGGGCAACCCCATATCAGTTTCCTCCTCCCTGCTCAGGGAAGAGAATGCCACAGTTTCCCAACAGGGCTATTGGAGAAAGTTCAGCAAGGCAGCTCCAGGATCAAATACTCTCGGTTGTCTGTTCCAACTTGTCCCTCCTGCCCTGGGACAAGGTCCTCAATTCCCTCAAATGGGCCCCAAGCACCTCCCCCGCTGACTCAAAGGCACATTGCCATGGGGCTATGGAGGAAAGCATTTCCTTCCTTCTGGCCTGGTACCAAGGGTGTGACTTTGGCCACTGTTCTAAGGTGACCGCACAGAGGGATAAGCATCCCACCTGCCAGAGAGCTCGCCATTGCCTGCTATGGCTATGCATTTTCTCCACTGCTATAGAAGAAGGGGGTCCAACCAGAAGCTGGCCAACTCAGTGTTCAAGAGGCTGCCGAGCTGAGTCCCTTCCACTCAACACTCTTGTCCCTTGTGGAGGCCTTGGTGGAGCCTCATTGTCACAGAGGTCCTCAATGTCCAAGTTTCCCACACGCAGCTAAGCACCACAGCTGGCCTAGCCCAGGTGCAAGAGAAGGCCTCATTGTCCAGGATGCCTTTCAGACTTCCCAGCACCCAGACCTCACCTGCCCATGTGCCACGGGTCTGGAAGCCCCACAGTGAACCCGAGTTCCATCTTGGACTGTTAACTTTATCAGCCAAGGGAGGGAATGACATGAGCTGGTAAATAATTTAAGACTTGGTATATGGAAAGCAACACAGATCTATTGTGGAGCAGGATATGGTTCTTCGTATAACTGTTTCAAAGAAAATACATGGGATTTGAAGGAAATGTGCTGTGGTCTCTCTTGGGGGTCACATGTTTCCTTTCTTGTCCAAAAAGCATTACTCAGACTGAAACACTCAAGATGCTCTGTCTTCAGTGATCTGTGACCGGCTCATACTGCTCAGGCATGGGAAGAGGGGTGGCCAAAGGACCCCAGAGGTGACTTCTGGAAGTCACTGGCTCATGTCTCACCATTGGTCTTACTTGTCTGGAACACGATTCTCCCCAAAGTGCCTTCTCAGCCTTACTGCTCTCCAGGAACACAGTTTGTTCTACCTTCTGGCTCCCTCCCAGCCTCACCTATGTCTCCTGCCCATCCATTCTCTCCTACCCTGCTCCCCACAACATGAACATGGGATGGATTGGAGTAGACATCTGCTATTGCTGCCTTCCACTATCCCTTATCCTCCTCTGGTGCCATGTCCTCATCTCCACCTGGGAAACCACCTCCTTCCCCACTCCTCGTTCTTGGGGTTCTGGTGAACAGTCTTCTAGGAGATCAACATGTCATCTGACTTGAGCCCATCAGAGCATTTCTGGCCTTAGTTCCTGGCACATGGCCCAAGTCAGGCTGCTCAGAGCCAGCAGGCTCATTCCTGGGACTTTGGATTAAGAGATTAGACAAATAGATTTGGTCTTTCCAACTAGACTGGAAACCTCAAAGTGTGCAGGGGTTGGAACTACGGCTACCATTTTGTTTCTTCTTGTGTTGTTGTGGAGCACAACAATGAAGGCCACACAGGTAAAGGCTGAATAGAACGATGGAGAAAAACTGGGTCCTCTTGACATTATCTGCATCCCTGGATGCAGTCATGCCTGAAAGTAGCCCTGCTTCCAGCAACATGAGTCAATATCTTTGTTAATTGCTTGAGTCTGTTGAGTTTTCTGTCCCTACAACCAAAAAAGTCCAGACTTGTGCTCTGAGGACAGGACAGTGAATGCCCCCCATTTGCTAGGTCCTCTTTTTTTTTTTTTTTTTTTTTTTTGAAAGAGTACACAAGTCAGAGGGAGAGAGAGAATCTCAACAGCCTCCATGCCCAGGGTGAAGACAGTGCAGGGCTCACTCTCACAACCCTGAGATCACAGCATGAGCCAAAATCAAGTCAGATGCTTAACCAACTGAGCCACCTAGGGACCCCTTTGCTGGTCTCTTAAGCCAGAGCTGTGGCCACACTGTTTGCCAAGAGATCATTCTTTTTCAGTCACCAAGGGCATCATAGGGTTCCTAGCAGCTTCTGCTTACTGCTCTTTGAAGGTAGAAGGCTATTGGGTCAACCTCTCTAGCCGACTCTGCCTGCCCCACCCAGCAGCATAGCTACAAAGTCTTTCCTGAGAGGCAGTTTGTAGAGGAGGTGGGCAGGAGGCCCTGGGGTAACCTGGCAGTATGGGCTGTCTCTGAATAACGTGAGGGTAGTTTGGAAGATGAGCTCTGTCTTTACCCTAGCTTAGCTGAGTGTTAGACCCATCTGCAGAAGGGTAGAGGAAAGAGAGACCCGAGATCCCCTAGCAAGTACACATTCCTAGAAGGGAACTGCATATCTGACCACTAGTCTGGACTACATCAACTCCTGTCCATGACCTTGCCTTGGGCCATCTGGTCTACCATTGGTCTTTGGGGGACAGGGCCAGGGCAGCTCCCTGTAGCCCTTATCATTGAGGAATTCACGCAGACTTTGAACTTCCTCTTCCACTTATTTCCCTATACTAAACATCCTCATTATCCCTCTGGACTCCAGACACACTAAGCTGGAAAATTCCCAGCCAGATGCAGCCAAACCTACTGATTCTAGGAAAGCATTCCAGGGTGGGATATAGCTGGGGTGTGGGCTTCACAGAAAATGGGTAGTAGAAGTGCGTCTTTGAAGACATGTAAATTTGACCATTAGAGGTGGAGTAAGAACATTCCAGAAAGTAGGAGCAGTGTGTACAGAAGCATGGAGGTATGAAAACGCCTAATACATGCAAGGTTGCAAATACATGGTGTGGCAGCAGCAAGGGGCCCTGAGGAATCAGGGGACAAGTTGTGGGACAGAGGCAGGGGCCAGCCCTCATCAGGTCCTGCCTGGACCAGTGTACTAGCTTTTAGCCCCACCCAAAGTCCCAGGAACTAGGAGTCAAAGCCCACACTTCAAAACTGGCATTCAAGGCCCTCCCTGTTTCTACTACTGCCTACCTTTCCCAACTTGTCTCCTGATGCCCCACATGGAGAGGAGAAACGAGGGCTCTCTCTCAAGCCCTCACCTATTCCCCTGCTGGGCCGAAGTCACTTGACCTTGAGGGTGGGTTGAGATGGGAGTTTCAGGCCAGATGGAGCCCCCAGCACCTTCTCTACTACAGGAGTTCCTGAGCCCAGAAGAGGAGACCCAGGCAAGAGCGAGGAAGTCTGTAGCCTCCCTTGAACCTGAATCTTTTTCCCTCCCCTGCCACGGTACTGTCTGGATAGGGGAGGTGACTGATTGGATATTGGCAGGAGAATCCTGAGTCTCTGGTTGGGGGCAGGGATTAACCCCAGTCTCATTATTCTGCCTGTTTACCTGGGTCCCTCCTCTCTATCCTCACTGTGAGGGGCTTGGGAGAAAGTCCTGCTTTCTCTTGTATGTGGGGCTCTCCGAGATCTAGGGTAGGGTGCAGATGCTGGGAGTTGTGGCTGTTAGATGCTAGGGGCTCTGAAAGATGGGATGCGGGGCTGACTCAAGTTTTGTGGGTGTCCTACCCAACCCTCAAGGGGAGCTTGAGCTCACAGCTACTGGGCTGGAATCAGAATCCCTAGCCTCATCCAGGGCCAGAGAACTATGGCAGGAGAAGCCAAGGGAGAGTGTTGAAGGAGGAGGAGTCCCTCTGAGGGGCAGCTGGTTTCTGAGAGGGGTCTAAAATGCAGCAGACTGGATTAGGTGAGAGAAGAAAGAACTTCCTGCCTGCAAATTACCAAGCTCTGGGAGGCCACTCTGAATGATCTGTGCTTCTGAGGCTTGCCCAGGAAGGCCCTTTGCCCCTGACAGGGATGGCTGGGGAATGGGGGAATAAAGAGCAAGGGTGGTCCCATTTACCACTCTCCCATCACCAGCTCATATCACATGATTTGTTTAAACCTCCTCCCCCTGCCATTGAAATAATGGGGCAACAGAATCACAGGGGGAAGCTGAGGACCCTGAGAGAAAGCAGAGTGGTCAAAGGCACGCAGGACCCCAACCCAGCTTCCCAGACTGTGCCCCTCATTCTGGCTTTTGTGCTTGAATTGGTGAGGAGACGAAGAGGGTGCAGTGGGGGAAGAAGCAGGAGGAGATAGGGGCAGTGGGGAGGAGGGGGGCACATAGGAAGGTGAGGTAAATCATGGGATCCAGAAATCACAGAAAAAGAGGAGAAACATACTCCCAGCTTCTCAGAGGAAACCCTGAGAAGTTGAAATAAGGCCTCATCCTATTGGGAAGGGGTACAAGGGAGATGGCTGGGATGATGGGAACATGGGCTAGTTTGATCTGGGCAGTGGCTACACAGGTGTGCACACGTGGAACAACTCCTGAATGGTCACTGCAGATTTGTACACTTTACGAATTAAAAAATGTCTCTGAAGTCCTGAGGCAGCCTGCAGCAGGCTATTGCTATTTTGGAAGAAGCAACTCCCCTTGGTGAGGCCACAGGTTCCAGAATCAGACTGCCTGCCACTTCCTGGCTGGGTGACCTTGGGCAAGTCTCCCCATCGCATCTGTAAAATGGGGCACCATCTACTTCCAGGGCTGCATCCAGGGTCACATGTCAAGGACACCAGGGGACCACCAAGAAAGGTTAGTGGTTATTGACAAAGGCCCAGCCAGCCCCTCGTGCCAGGCTGGCCTTGCCGCCTGCATCAGGACCTGGGCCTTGCCACTGCCCACACGATCTGCAGAAGGCCAGGCAGTCTGAAGTTCCCGCCGGCTGCCACGTGGATGCTGTGTCCACCAGAGGGGAGGTCTCAGGTCAGAGATTCCCTCACCCCCTACTGCTGTTCAATTTCTTCCCCCTCCCTGTATTTTTACATTCTTTCGCCAACAGTCTGATGCCTCTGCTTTCTGAGTACCCAAATTTTGCCAACCCACCTCCTCCTGGGAGAGGCCGAATTCTGGGTGGTATGTCAGAGAGGAGCAGGAGTACGACAAAGAGGGAGACACAGGAAGCAGGTTTGGGCATGGGGCATGAAAGAACTTTCTACATCTCAGGGTGGTCCCAGAACAAGGGCTCTCATTATGAGAATACAAGCTTAAAGATGTTCCTTCTGGAGCTAAGCCTCTCCCCATCTAAGGGCCCTTCTTGTAGACGTCCTTAGGTATATGAAGCCTCTTGGGGATTCTTTGTAGGGGATCACTGTGGCAATGGCCAGTGAAGGAGGAGCAGCAGGCACTCAGGTTTAAATCCTCTGCCTCTTGAAAGCCATCCTGGGCACCCCGGAGGGAAAGAGGACTCAGTTTACATACATGGTGTGTGTGTGGGGGGCGATGTTGGTTTTTGGGCCACCAACACCAACTGAGCACTGAACACTAGCGTGGGCAGACAACAGGCTGAGCCTTCCATACAGAGTCGGTTGGTGACCTCTTGCCCTCTTCTGATGACCGGCCTTGCAGGAAGAACTTGTTTTTCAGATAGCGGGAGGCACTTCCTGAGAGACATGGACTCTCGCATCATGAGCTACATGAAACCGGGGTGTAGATAAAGACTGGGGCCCCATCCAGGGAAGGGCTGGATGTTCACCCACCCACCAGCTCGCTGTACAGGCTCATCACAACCCAGACCAGAAAGATCCTTGCAGTCAGACCCCAACCCCTAGTAGTATCGCCACACTGCCTGGGGGTGCTGGACCAAACAACACTGTTTGGGATCTCTGAACAGTAGAAATCAAGGAATTCCTGTTCATGTTGTTCAGTGTGCTGGGGGTATCATAGTGGTAGAGGAAAATATCCTTTGGTTTTAGAGAATGCACCTTAAAATCATGTGGGGTGCAAGGTCATTATGTCTACAATTGATGTTAAAAGACTTCAGCCAAAAAGGGGAAATGATGCCAATATTAATTGTTACCGGATATCAGTTGTCAAACATAGGGCCTGGGAGGGGATGGGCACTGGCCGTTCCCATACTGCCATTGTGCTGACATCACCCCAAGGACTGGGTATTTCCATGCTCGTTACATTATTCTCTCTCTCTCTCTTTCATATGTTTGAAATTTTTTTTCACTATAAGAAGTTAATTTAAAAAACCTATAATGTGGTGGAGAGATGGTGGAGAGATGACGCTGTGTTTCTTTGACTTCTGAAATACATCTAAGGTATGTGAGTAACTTTGGGCATATTATACAATTGTGTTGGGAAGTCCAGTTAGGGAGGGCAGAGTATGGGAGGCTGAGCAGCAAAGGCAGGGAGAGAGGGGCAGGGCTTCCTCTTGTCCCCTGGCCCCATGCCTGCATCCCTGGCCAGAGGGGCCGCAGTGAGAGGTCCCTGCGAGTAGCAGGCTTGGCCTAAATTAGGTTGCCCCTGAGGCTGTCCACCACGGGAGGAATTATGTTGCCTACCTCCCAGCCTTCCCTGAGATGACTCCTCACCTACCTGGGCCTGGAGCCTCACCCCCACATTGCCTGGCTAGCTCATGAAGTCCCCTGGGCTCTCGAACTGGGGATCAAGTGAAGAGATGGCCTATCCCAGGTCACACAGCTCTTGGTCCTCCCTCAAGTCTCGCCCAGCCCTCTCTTCCCATTTCTCCTGTACCGGGGAGGGGGAGGGGGAGGACAAGATTCCCACCCTCCCTTTTGTGATGAAGAAACTGAGACCCTTCCACAGAGATCAAACATGTTCTCAAGGGCAACTGGCCATTGGCATGGAGGAAGGTGGGGACCAGGTCACATGGGCTCCAAAAACATCAGGGAGGACTGAGACTCAGGGCGCCAGTATGGGAGGTTGGGAATTTCTGAGGGAAGTTCACTCTTCCAGCACAGTCCCCTAGGAACCCCAGGTGGCTAAGGTTGTCACTCTGCTCGAGAAGGAGGGAGGCCTGACCCCACTGTAGCCATGTTTCCCTAAAGCCTGCAAGGTGGTCTGCTAGGGGCCGAGAGGGCGGGCCCAGCCATGAACAGCCCCTGGAGAGGCTGAAAGCAGATAGCTAGGGCAGGATGAGACCTTCAGGAGCAGGTGGGCAGCAACCTGCCTCAGCGAGGAGTTAGGAGAAGCCAAACCTTTCACAACCCCTGGGCCATCCAAGCTTCTGGGAGTGGGGGTGGGGGACCTGGGGGCTTCTTCCTCCTTCTGGGATCAGGCCTATTGGTCCTGCCAACAGAGGCTCTTTTATAGTTTTCGGTGGAAGGTTGGCCCATTTGCCCAAACTCTTTAGGGCACTGTCCTGCCTCCTCCAGGGAGCCTTTCCTGACTGCTCCTCTCAGTGACTCTTGCTTCTTTGCTGAGAAGCTGCACCCCATAGCCCCCTGGGCTCTTCCTCCTGGGCCACTGGTTCTGCTCTCCCTGACCAGCCTGAGAATCTTCCCAGGGCAGGACCTGGGTCTGCTCCTCCTCTGACACCCACCCTCCCCGTCCCTGAGCTGGGCATTGCCCTGAGTAGTTCTGCTACCAGCAAGGAGCCCCTGTGCCTGCTGTCCAGGGGGTAGGGGCAGTAGAAGCCCTGACAGGTGGCCTTGGGGCAGACTTCCTCTTCTGAGACACTAGAGGTTTTCTTTCCTCTTTTTTGCTTCCCTGTTCAGAGATTTCCTTTCCCTGACTGAGGCCAGGGCACCATAAACAGGAGTGATAAGGCCTTGGGTCTTTACACTGAACTTTGCAGCTGCCATTTTATGACTGTGATAACGTCAGCCCCCTCTCAACCCTGAGTCTGGCTGGAGCGGGATTGCCTGGTGTCCATTCAGTGTGGGAGCTGGTGGAGAGGAGGGAGAAGTGGACAAGGATGTGGGGATCCCTTCATTCCCAGCTGCCTTCACCCAGACCTGGGTGAGCCCCTTCTCCTCCCTCTGCGGCCCAGACTTGCACAGTGCTGTGGGGAACAGCGAGGAGGACAGAACTCATCCTGTGCCATGGTCCGAAGAGCCCAAGCTGGGAGGTGGGTAGGGCTGAAGGGTGGGGTCAGAGTGGGAAGGCCTAAGTGGGCTGGAGCAATCAGGTAAGGCTGTTTGGAGGAGGTGATGGAGTAGGGTATTAAATGAATAAAATGTAGACAGACAGGGGTGGGTAGGCATTGGAGGAGCCAGGCTTCAACTGCCTCAGGAGGTAGGGGGCAGATGTGGCTGAGAAGAAAGGGAGACCCTGCTGAAAGCACCTTGCCCTGGGCTGAGAAGCCTCCAAGGCTGGGGAATGGGGTACCAGTGGTGGTCCCAAGAACCCTGGCTCATCCGAAGAGAATTTGAGTGGTCACCCAGTGGGGTGAGCCAGAGGGCTGTGGATAAGGCCTGGACACTCCATGACACTGAGGGGTTCTAAGTGACGCTAGGGATCTGGGGCTGTGGCCTTAGGGCCGGAACCCGGTGAGGCTTTGAGTGCTCGGGAGGTGGGTCTCATGACTCTCAGTGGGAGGAGGGGAGGCTCCCACCAATGATTATCAAGTTCTGCTCCCAGGACAGGCAATGAGCTTCTCGTCCCCAGTATGTCAAGACATTAGCTAGATGGAAACACAGAGTCCTGCTTCAGTGGAGGTGATGGTAAGGGAGGTAATCATGGGATAAAAAAGACTAGGTGATCAGTATACTCTACCCACCCACCAGCCAGCCTGGAGCTGCTGTTGGACCTGGGACCCACTTGGGTTAGGCTCCGACTAAGCAGCAACCTCAGATTCCTCAAGTCCTGGGGTAGGCAGACAGAGAAAACCAACCTCAGTCCAGGGCTGATTAGTGGGGGACAGGTGTCTTTGGGAGTTATTTTGCCCATCTGTAAAATGGGCTTGGGTATACTCCATGAGTTTTGAGGTCTTCCCTGATCTTAGAGGGAGATGATCCATGCATCTCCCACCTGAATTAGCATCTGCCCTGCAGGCGAGCCACCCGCAGCCACACGTGGGGCTCACCAGCACACATGCCTCAAAAGCATACACACGTCTTGTGGGGTTGAAGCAAAAGCTGAGAAAGAGGACGCCCCGGCTTCTTGGCTGTGTGCACCTTGCTCAGCTTTCTTCAAGCACACGTTTGGCCCTTCTTCATAAACACCACCCTCAGCCTCTCACTGCCCACCACCTTCCACCTTGGGCTCTTACCTTTCAGCGAGGCTCAGTGGGAAGGCACAGGAAGGGCCTGCCTGTCAGCCAACTTACCCCAAAAGCCCCTTCCTAGCGCTGGGTCTGCTGCTGAGACCTCACTCCTACACGTAATACACAACGCCCCACGGCTACCTCCAGAGGGGCCCAGCACACAACGACGACCCCCGTAGACTCCCTCGCTGCCACCTACTGTCCACCAGGCCTTCCATTTCAATCGACCACAGTCCCCCCACCCTGCCTCCGCTGGCTTCCCCGCCCCACGCACAAAGCAGCCACTACATCGAAGGCAAGTTTATGGAGCATGCTCTCTCCTGGCGCCCCTCCACCGGTGTCCCAGCTCGCCGCTCTGAGCGGGCTCTCAGCAGCGCTGGGAGGGACTAGGAGCGACCAGGATCCCACCGCATCGGGTCTAGATCCGGGCCGAGGCTGGGCTGGAGGCGAGACCCGGCGCTTCGTGTCCCTCATTCTGCTTCCACGGACGTGCGCACAGACGGCCCGGCTCCCGCCGCCCCCACTCCACCCGCGGCGGCCAGGACTCCGCGCTGCCCGGCGGGAACTCACCGCGGGGCCGAGGGTGCAGGCGAGGGCGCTGGCCAGCACGCAGAGCCAGCGGGCGGGCGGCGAGCTGGGCGGGCGCATGGTCCGCCCAGAACCCGCGGCAGGCGGCCCGGCGCCGGGAATAGGCGGGCGGGCAGCGCACCTCGCGGTCGACTGCGGAGAGCCGGGCAGAGTGGCGCGGTCGCTGTGGCCCCCGCGCGAAGAGGCTCAGCTTGGTGCTGGAGGCGGGCCCCGGGGGCTCGTCTGACGGGCGGCGGCTCTGGCCAATGGCTCGGCAGAGGCGGTACCGCCGCTCAGGTGTGGGGCGGGGCTGGGGGCTCTTCGGCTAGCGGGTAGTCCCTGAGTTCCCTCCGCGGATCCCCCCACGTCAGTCTTCAGCCGCCTGGCGTTCGCAAGCCCTTATCCCTTCTGACCATCCTCGGGAGTCTCGAGACCCCAACACGCCGCGTGCTTGCCTGCGTAGCTCACAACGTTTCCAAGCGCCTGGATGCCGTCTCCCACGCCCGCACGCCCCCTCAGCCCCACCCCAGGCCGCTCTCCACGTCCACCTCCAGGGCCACCTCCTCCGGGAAGCCTCCCTGCTAGCTACCCCATTTCCCATGTCTGCGCCGCGGAGGACCGGTGCTGGAGGGCCCGACTACGAGACAGGACTTGTCACTTCTTATCCCCCAGGCTGTGGGCTGCGGCCTGCGCTGGGGGTCCTAGGTTGTAAGCGACCCGGAGGTGAGGCACGTGGTTTGATCCACTTTCAAGCGCCCCAGCTCATCCCTCGTCCCGACAGGCCGAGCGAGGGGAAGCAAGGGCGCAAGTGAGGCCCTACCCTGGGTTCCTTGATACCACCCCTGAGTCCAGGCGACCAGGCAGGGCGCGTTTGGCACTGGCTGGGCTCCCGGGCTCTTCACGACCGGAGAGTGAGGTGTCCTGCTTTAGGGAGGATTGCACGTCCGCGTTCTCTGCGTCCTGGCCCAAGCACCTCTCGAGGGAAGCTGGGCCGAAGTTCCAGCGCCCCCGCGCGGGGAGGGAAGATCTGTCCCGGGCGCTCAGGACCAGGCTGCACAACCTACCTAAAATGAAGCGGGAGACTTTCTCCTTCTCCTCCCGCCTTCTCTGTTTTACAGCCCGGGAAGCTGAAGTGTAGAGAAAGGCCTGCACTCGGGCCGCCTGCCTCTGGTGCCTCGCTTGCGTCCGCTGGATGACAATGGACCAGCTTGCCTCCTCCACTTAGCGTCCTCAAGACTCAATTTTATTCGTCCCTAAAATGGGTGATTGTTCAACTCGTGCCGCGCCCCGGGAGGTTTTCTTGTAGACCAAGAAGAGCAGGTGGCTGCCTTGCCCTCTTTCCCAGGACTCGGAACGGTGTGATCTAGGCTGGAGGTGGCGCTGGTGGTGGCAGAGATAGGGTGGATGGTGGATGGATGTGATAAAGGGATGAGAGTGTCCAGTGGAGAGGCGGGGAGGACTGGCGCGACCCCGGGGCTCCCAGTGGGAAGCGAGGCTGCTTGAAGGAGCTCCACCAGGCTCCAGCTGACCAGCAGGTGCCTCAGAGTTCCCTGCAGACACACCCGGACTTCCTTCCTTAGAGCTCAGGAAACCCCAGCCGCTGACTTTCTGGCATGGGAGGAAGTTATGGGGAATCAGGGAAAAGCCTGAAAGGGATGAGCTCCCAGCCCCTCCCCAACTTAGGTTTATTTGGGGTGCTGGCATTTGCTTTCCCCTTCTCTCCCTTCCTCCCTCCCTCCTTCCCTCCCTCCCTCCCTTGCACATTTATTAATAGCTTGCTGTGTACCAGCCTCTGTGCTGTGCACTGGGGCACAGAGGTCGGTAAGACAGGAGGACCTCTTGCGGGAGGAGGATCTGGAGAACTATTGTACTCCCCACAATTTCCACCTCCTTCCAGATGAGCCTGGACATAGACCCTTCCCCCACAGGGGAACAGTGGAGATGCAGGTGCCTCCAACCTGGCCATTCTAGGGTTGGGACCCAACTGCTTAGTGGAGGACGAGTTTGAAGAATCTCCAGGCTTCTCAGCCATCTCCACTTCTGGGGGCCAGGTTAGGCTCAGGAGCCAGGCATCTTTGCCTCCCCTTGTGACCCTAACAGAACCCCTTCTCAGGCCTTAGTTCTTCAATAGGACAGTGGAATTTGGTCCTAGTTCTGGGGACCAAACTGCTGGCACAGCGTCCTAGGAGTCCTAGACATGAATGGCAAATCCATGGGCTTTGGGTCTCATAAACGCTTGCTCACTCTACACACACACACACACACACACACACACACACACACACACATGCACGCACACATGCACACATGCATGTACACACACATACATATACCACCTAGCCAGCCACAGAATGCTAAAATCCCATCATTAAAGCTTGTCTCTTGATTTGTTGAAGCTCTGCCCTCTCCGAGGACAAGAATCTTGGGTACTTGAAAGTACTTTGTGAGGGGGTGAAGATTGGGGAAATTAGGAAGGAGCCAGACCCCATTTTGCCACCTGGTAGCCTGGCCCAGCAGGTGCCTGGTGGGAAGAGAGGAAACAGAAGGAATCTTAAGGCCCCCAACCAGACATGGGCTGCCTTTCCCCTTGCTCTGGACGGTGGTCCACAAGAAACTTCTTTACCTTCCTGAGCAGGCTAGAGACCATGAGGGTGACTGGCAGGCCCTCTCCACTCCCAGGTGATCGCCTGGCTCTTGGGATGGAAGCAGGTGACTAAGGAAGAATACTTTCCCGGCAGATTCTTTGCAATGAAAATTACTCCATTGTTCTTTCTGAATTGTTCCCCTGGGAGACCCACCCTTCCTTACATATCAAAAGGCACAAAACAAATTCAGAAATGAAAGAAGGAGCAGAAAAAAAGAAAAGAGCAAACACAAACAAAAACTTAAAGAATTCAGTCCAGGTTAGATTTGACCACGTGTTTATGAACGGTTTTGGCTTGTTCAGTTGTGTTCTGAGGCCCAGGGGGCATCCCCTGAGAGTCCTGAGTGATCTTCTGGAAAAGCCATCGTTTCACCTGTCCCCTGGTCTGGGAAGTCTTCTGGCAGGGAAGGGGCCGATTTCAGAAGCCCAGGGTTGGATGGGAAGGGCAGGCTACCTGAGGGGGTGAGAAGCAGAGACTTGGACCTTTGTTCCCCATCTGGAGTTGGCCTTGGTTTCAGCAGTCCAGGTTTGGGGAGGGGGCTGCAGCTCGCCGCTCCTCTGTGTCCTTTTGCACTGATTCCTGTTCTGAGGTGTCCCTTCCTGGATCCCTGAAATCTGTCCCCTGTCTGTGGCCCAAACCCCAGAGCCCTTCTGGCTGCTGGCTGCCGGAAATCACAGGGGTGCAGAAGATGGGGGGAAAGAGGGAGAGGAAGTCACTTGCCATTCCCCGTGACGACAGGCAAGGCAGGAAAGAATCTGCAGTTACTCATTTGGAGCCTGCTTGGCTTCCTGGCTGCCTGCCTCATTCCCGCAGTGAGTGCCACCCTTGCCTCCCCCAGTCCTTCCCCACGTCCCTGAGTCGTGCGCTCACTGCTTCAAGGCTCCCAGCTCAGGAACTCACTGGTGGTGAGGTTCTGCAGTAGAGTGGGAGCAGCCCTGGGGACCACAGTCTAGATTTGACCTGCATGGGGGGTGGGGGGTGGGCAGGCAGGGATCTGGCCTGGGGAGTCACTGCTCCAGGATTTCCCTTCCAGAGCCATCCACATCGCTGTGTGGATGCAGCCTCTCTAGGCTTCTGCGTTGCCTGTCTTCAGGGCCCATTCTTTCTGTGAGAAGATGCATTTTCACTCCCAGCTGTGGTTTGGGGGAGGGCAAGTGGGACCCAGACAGGTATTTAAAGAAGCAATGTTCTCTCCATCCCTTCCCTAACATCAGGGAGCAAAGAGCATCCCTTTATCCGCTATACTGGTGCTGGCCAGTGATGGGCTCTTCAGGTGTCACAGGCTTGGCCACAGGCCGCCCCTCTAGGGGAGCCTAGTGCTGTTTGGGTGGGGTACTGGGGGAGGGGGCGCTGACCTAGAAAGAAACCAAAGTTCATGGGAGTACAGGCGATGGATGGAGGAGTATTGTCCAGACTTGACAGGTGGGGACCTGTCTGGTTCTGGAATCGCCTCTACCATCCCTTGGTCCTGGAGGCCAGGGCTTAGAGGGAACAGAGAGGACAGGGCAAACGTTAGGGGTTTCCTTTCAGGTCCTCCTGTGAGCAGATGCTGTGATGGAACTAAGACGGTGGAAGTTGGTGGGATGGCAGGGGAACTCTGAGAAAGATACTACAGGATCAGGCAGAGCTCCTGCCAACCAGCCGGAGAGCTCCCGCAGAGGCCTTTGTAACTTCACTGTGCTCCGTCAAGGCCTGGAGCTGTCTGGGAAGCGCAGGGCCTCTGTTCCAATGCTGGGGTAGGTCCTGAAAGGACAGGTAGATCTAGAGGCTGGCAGCTCACTGCATTCTTCACAGCTGAGTGGTGAGTTCTATCTTGAGGGGAGGTCCAAGGGATGCACATCGAAGGCTGCCACAGAGGGGGAACCAAGGCATGGTAAATGAAGGGGGTGGGAGCACTCCTGCTCCAGGAGTCAGAAAGAGGAGACTTAGATCCTGCTCTCAGGGAGATCTGAGTCTGGGCCCACAGACAGATGACTGGAGGAGGAACTCCTTTCTTCAAAATCCCAAGGCTCAGTTCAGTGCAGGCCTCAGTAGTCTGTCATTGTGCAACTTGGCATGTGGGTTATGTATGGTGTGGTGATTCTGGGAGACTCTAGAAAGGAATGACCCCCCACCCCCTGCCCATTTGTTCTTGAACAGCAGCCAGTCTCTTGGTCAAATACTTACTGAAACGTCTTTGTGTGTATGTGTGTGCATGTGAGCGTGTCCATCTACAAGGGCATGTGACTGTGTGTCCTTGTGTGTAGGCACATCTGCTCCCAGCTGGTGTGTCTGAGAATAGGCCTTGGCCATTTGGGAGGTGGAGTCGGGGGTGAGGTTCTGGGTAACTAGGGCCTGAGAGGGAACGAATGTCATAAAGGGTACCCAGGACCACAGTCCCAGGGTGTCTCTCAGACTCATTCCTGGGAGTAGACTCCTGTGGGGGTTGGAGCACTCTCACCCCACGGAGAGCTCAGACTAACCCCCACAGGAGATCACCTCCCCATTTCCTGGCCCTGTGTTCCTGTGAATCGGTGTGTAGCTGATCTCAGGAAGAATTCTGGGAAAGGAAGATAATGTGGGTGAGACAAGATAGACATGGGGGGTAAGTAACGTAATTGATGTCGTGAGAGAATAGTGTGTGTGTTAAAAATGTAAGGGTGTCAGTTGAAAAAAAAAAAAAACACAGAGATCTCTATGTAACTCCTAAACAGCTAAAAGAAGGAAAAATTAAGAAAACTCTACCAAAATCAATAAAAGATCATATGTATGAGAGGGGGGTAGGTTAGAGACAAGAATACGTGGCAAATAAAAACACAGGATCAAAGATCAGGAATAATTACAAACACTGATCGCTATAGTCCATGTGAATGAAGGAGAATTTAAGATGGAAAGTTTAACAGAGATAGCTCATATTATTAGAATGTTCAGTCTATCAGGAAGATGTTTGGGATTATTATAGGAGAATTCTAAAACCTGTAAGGAACAGATGATTTTTATGTAATCAAACTGCTCGACAGCAGCAAAGAAGACAGTTTTCCAAGATATTTTATGGGGTATCATCATGCTGATAATAAAACAAGGCATGGAGAGCACCAGTGAAGAAGACGATAATTCTGTTTTATAATTTGCTGGATATTAATAAATAAAGAATTTTATGAATTATGTTAATACGTAATTCAATTTCACATTTAATGTTTAATTCACATTCTTACATACACATAGAAGCAGGAATGGAGACAAGGGAGGCACACCATGGCCGCTGCTGGGATGGGGAAAGGAGGGGTCAGGCCTGTCGTCAGCTGACGCGCCTCAGACAGGACCCTGCCAGCCACTGCCTGTCGAGGTGGGGGTCCTGGGGCCCAGGGGGTGTTTCTGCAAAGGCTGGTCTCACCTGCCAGGTGGGAGCTGTCTGAGACAGGAGGAGGAAATCCTGGCTGGTCACATGGAGGTTGGTTGGTGAATCAGGTGTTCCCAGAAAGGGGTGGGCCCAAAGTTGGGCTGATGTGGGCCAGAGAAGACAGAGCACAACCCGGGCCTGGAAAATGTCAGGTACAACTATTATCCTGGTCCTTGCAGGGCTGGGGTGAGAGCATCCAGCTGGCTTCCTTTGTCCCATCAGCGGGACCTTCGGTCTGACCTGGGGCCTTGGCTATAGCCACTGTGTGACTTCCAGACTGAAGGGTGGGCTCTGGGACTGGGGCTGGGCTGCAGCTGAAGACTGGGCAGACAGAGCAAGGGACCTAGGGGAGGTGGGGGCAGCCTGTCTCTGGTCCCTGTTCTGTCCCCCACCCCAGTCACCGATGTCTTAGCAAGGAGGCCTCTGGGGTCTTTACGGCCTGACTCTGCCCACAGGTGGATAGCCATACTCCTTAAATTCATCTTTTTTTTCCCCCAAAGATTTTATTTATTTATTTGACAGACAGAGATCACAAGTAGGCAGAGAGGCAGGCAGGCAGAGAGAGAGGAGGAAGCAGGCTCCCTGCTGAGCAGAGAGCCCAATGCAGGGCTCCATCCCAGGACCCTGAGATCATGACCTGAGCCGAAGGCAGAGGCTTTAAGCCACTGAGCCACCCAGGCGCCCCCTTAAATGCATCTTCTTATCATCTTTATTACTGTGATTATTATCAGAATCCCAACCCCAGGCTCTGCCCTCTGATTTCTCTGGGACTGTGTGTAGACACCCTTCCTGTGGCAACTGGCGATATCAGGGTTCCCAGGCCCTCTGCACCCCTCTGCATCAGGTGCAGAGACCGGATGGCAGCTCACATGCTGAGACCTAGGCTGGTGCGCTGCCCCTGGGCAGGGTCTGAAGTCTGCAGTCTGCTGTCAACCAGCTGGGGCCTCCCCAGGAAGTCTCCTCCCCACCCTCCCTGTTCCCTTCCCTGCCCTCCCCTTCATGTGGGTGGGACTCTCAGTCCCCAAAGGCCCAGGTCCATGAAATACAGCTTGTCTTTATTTTCTTCGAACTAAAATTAATATTGACTTGATCCCCTCATCACACCAGATTGGTAGAAAATACAACTTCGGCCTTTCTTCGGTTCCCCAGTGCCTGGGGCAGGGAGAGTACTATGGAGCCCTTTCCTTCTCTATGCCCCTTGGTTATTGGGCCTTATTGGTTGATTCCAGAACTCTCTTATTAGCCCAGTCTTCGTGGTGCTGAGGTTTTGGGGCCTGAGAATCTTGGTGGGGCCCGGGGGTCTTTTTCCAGGGTCCAGCCTCCCAGTATAGACTGCAGTCCCCTTCTCGAGGTGGGGAATGGTAGGTGCAGCTGGGGAGTTTAGTGTTGCTCCAGGAAGGCAGTCCCAGGGAATCCCAAGGAAGTCTTCACCTTCTCCTCCCCACTGCAGGGTCAGCTCCCTCCTAGCTTCAACCCTGCCCTGTTGGGAGAGATCATCTGCCCAAGAGAGAATTCCCTTCCAGGGAGAACAGCAGAAACCATATCATGGTCTCCTTGCCAAGCTGGGCCCCACCCCGCCTCTCCCAAGCAGGGCCAGAACTGCTGAGTAGCTCCTGCACCAGCCTTTCTTCTCTGGAAGACACTTGGAGAGGGGGTAGCCCTCCGCAAGTGGGAGAACAGGCCTGGGAGGCTGGAGGGGGGCTGGTGACTGGCATCCCCAATGCAGAGAGGAACCAGCTGGGCGGGACCACCTGCGCAGGGCTGGGAACCAGGCCAGGAAGATGCTAGCTGGAGGAGAAGGGAGGTGGGAGGAAGAGAGTTGAGGAAGGAGAGATGGGGGAGGAGGAATGAGCAAGGTTGTGTTGAGGGGGGGACTGCGGTTAGGAAGCAGGCAGAGGAAAGGGGAGGGAGGAAAGGGATGAGCAGGGCAGGAGGGGGAAGCCAAATGTTGGAGCCGGGGAAGTCTTGTAAAGGGAAGTCTTCTTTGGCAAGCCCATCCCTGCTTCCTGTTTCATTCAGTTCCTCTGCATTTCATCCCTCCCCTGCTCAGGACAGTAGCTTCCTCATAACCTCCAGCTTCTCCCTGGCTCTCCACTCTCCAATCTCAGCAGCCAGGTTGATTATTCTTATTTTTTTAATTTATTAAGAAGAGTTTCAAAATATACAAATTTGATAAAATAATATAATCAGCTTCCTTGTTTCCCCCCTCACTTAGTTCATTCCCTGTGTCCCCACCCCAACCTTGATCATTTGGAAACAAATCACAGATCTATCATTTTATCTGTGAATATCTCAGTATGTATCTCCAAAGGAATAACCACAGTAGCATGACCACACAATACAATTTTACATCTAACTCTCCATTCCTTAATAGCATTAAATATTCAGTTGTATTTAATTCTATTTTTTGCCTTATAAATGCTTTTTTTTTCTTTTGAAGAGAGAGAGAGAGAGAGAGAGAGAGTATGTGCAACAGTGAGGCATGGAAACAGGAAGGGGAGAGGGAGAGAGAAAAAAAATCTTAAGCAGTCTCTATCATGCATGAAGCCTGATACGGGGCTTGATCTCTCGATTCTGAGATCACGATCTGAGCCAAAATCAAGAGTTGGCATTTAACCAACACAGTGCCTCTAAATGCTTAAAAAAAAAAGGTCATTTGTTTAAATCAGGTTCACATGTTATAATTTAGCATAGAGGTTCCCTCCAGCTCTCTTTCCCCTGCAAACTCTCTTTGGAAGAAATGGGGTTGGTCCTGTCCACCTGCTTCCCACAGTCCAAATGTGCCAATGGCATCCCTGTGCTGTTATTTAACTTATCTCTCCAAGACTGATGATTGTAAAATACATTTGAAAACAAGCGAGACCCTGTTGCTCCGCAGTTCCAGGTGCCTGCGGACCCTGAGTGAGTGCCCTGTTGCCATCCTTCCCCTTCTGGCCTTCTCTCCTATCACACTGGCCTCCCTGCCTTTCTAAGAACTCACAGCTAGCCCACTCTTGCTTTTTGGTCTTTACACTGGCTTTTCCCTCCATTGGCATTGCTCTTCCCCGAGTATCTGTCCTGAATCCAAGAGCTCTCTGCCTCAAACTCCTGGGTCCCAACCTGGTCTACTTTCCCCCATGATTCTCCCTAAAACCCATAGCTGATGCTACCCTCTACGTCTCAGCTTTCTTTTTTTTTTTTATTTTATTTTTTATGTATTTGACAGACAGAGATTACAAGTAGGCAGAGAGAGAGGAAGAAGCAGGCCTCCCGCTGAGCAGAGAGCCCGATGCGGGGGTCGATCCCAGGACTCTGGGATCATGACCTGAGCCGAAAGCAGAGGCTTTAGCCCACTGAGCCACCCAGGCACCCCACGTCTCAGCTTTCTAATGCGACCTACTCATGGCTCTAGGGGAAACCTGTCTTTCCCCTCCTTAGCCTGGCCTTGGAGGCTGGTCCTGCACCACCCAAGCCTTCTAGAACACCATGCTTTTTGTGCCTCAATGCCTTTGCATGGGCTGTTCCTTCTGCCAGGAATGTTTTCCTCCACACATTGCTCCATTGCTCGGAGGTGACTTTCTCATGCTTTTGGGCTTGAGTTCATATCAGTCATCCCTTCTGAGAAGACTTCTGGGGCCTCTGCTGGGGATGACAGGCCCAGAGTGAGTGTCAGTGAAGGCTGGTAAGCAAGAGAAATGGAGCTCCTCTAGGCCTTTCCTGATTAGACCTATTTCTGACTCTAGGCCAGAGCTGACCCTTGACCACAGCTGATCTCTAATTGCAGTCTTGGGACTCCACCCAGAGTTACCCATGACCCCAGACTGATCCCTGACCCCAGTCTGACCCTTTACCCTTATTATGGGTCTTGATCTAGGCTGACCTTTGATACTGATCATGGATCCCAGCCCAGAGTGACCCGTGACTCCAGGGTGATGACAGGCCCTAGCTCAGCTTGACTTCTGACCCAGGCTGACCCCTGGCTTAGCTTCCGCTGCAGTCCACACTGCCTGCCATAGGGAGTGAGAGTGTGTGGCTCACCACAGGCAGGTGGTGTGGGAGCTGCTGAGTCCACAGGTCCCATTTGAGGGACAGAGCCTCAAAGCTGGGAGCCTTGGGGCACCTGGGGGCAGTCCTTTGCCCATCCTTCCCCTCTGGCTCCCAACCCAGGGGTTGCTGCTGACCTGGCAAGAGACTTTGAGGCCAGGCACCAGGGAGGGGAAAACTGGCCAGACCAGCCCACACCTCTGTTTGCACAGGTCGGGGTAAAAATAGCTTCAGCTATGCAAGCTTCTCTCACTTCCTCCTTATCCTGGACCCTGCCCAGGCCCAAGTCGCTTGCCAGCTGTATCTGCCCCTAGGTCTCTTCTTGCCAGGGATGGGACAGGGGTCCAGGCAGCTTCAGTAACTCTGCTGCAGTCCAAGTAAACCCTGACATCTGCTGCTGCCTCTGTTAGCTCTCAGTTCATGGTGGTTCCACGTATGAGACTACTTATCTCCTCTTGGGTTATATGTGACATGTCTGTCCTTTGCCTTGAAGGAGGAGGATTTGGTTGGGGAGAGGAAGCAAGGAGGAAGCCCAGCCCTTGCCCTGGGAACTCCCAGGCTGGTTGGAGAGATCAGAATCTTCTATAGGGATGAGTTAGAGTCTAAGTGGGGGCTGTAGGCTGGGCTTGGACTCTTGGGGTGGTGCAAACTAGAGTGAGGGGTTCAGTGGGAACCATGCACTGAAGGGAGTGGAGGACCAGGGAGGTGTGATGGAGGAGGAGTGTGTGAGTGTGCATACGCCTGTGTGCACGCGCATGTGTAACCTACAGTGGGGGAATAGGAAGGAGCCAGAGAGCAGAGGCCTTGTGGGCTGGAACAGACCACATCTGAGGGTAACTCGGCACCACCAGAGGACTGTGAGAGGGGGTTCTGCCTCAGGAAAGTACAGAACTGTGTGCATTAAAAAAAATGTCCCACCACTGGTCTAAGGAAAGTGTCAACTGGCTTCACCTGGGGCCAGAACCTGGCTGGGTTCTTGGTGTCCCCTCCACATGGAGGGGCTGGCTGTGTTTTACCATGGCCAGGCTGCTCTCGCCTGGCACCACTTGGCCACTCAGTTGCCACAGTCATTTCATCAGTTGTCTGTCCGTGTAAGAAAACATCCATGTAGGGCACACCCATCATCATCCAGCGGCTTGCTGGTAACAACTCCTTGGTAGTTGGGGTGGAAACCGCAGCTTCTCTACTCTCGGCGTATGCGGTTCAGTGGTTGGGTGGGGGCTCATCAGCCATTCTGGCTCCGGGCGTGGGTACTTGGCCCAGACCTGGCCAATGAGAGACAAGCTGATGGTCACATGCTTCAAGCTGAGCCAATGAGCATTAGCCCTGAAAACTCTGCCAGAACTTTAGGAAAGAAGGAAGCTTTTTTTGGCTATTATGCCAGGAAAATATAAGCCCGCTGCTGTGGTGGCCCTATTTACCTGCTTGAGATTTGAGCCAGTACACACAAAATGAGATCCAAGAGATGGTGAGAGATAGATTTCCGATGACATTATTTGAGTGCCTGGATCCAGCTGTACCGAAAGCTCGTCTCTCCGTGGACTCCTCCGTTTCTGAGCTATACATTCCTCTTGGCCTAAGCCAGTGTCACAGGAACCAGAAAGAATTCTAGTACTGCAACCCCGCCTCCCCCTAGTGCCCAAGTTGTTCAGGGAGAGCAGAGATCGAAAGCCCACCCTGGGGGGCAGGGGGCAGTGAAATGTGTCTGTGGCTTGTTTTAGCTCCAACCGAGAGATGTGTTGCCTCTGAATCTTCATGTTGGTCTCTGCTCCTGCTCTCTGGAGCCTCTCCTGCGTCTGGTACTTTTTTGAGAGTGAGAGGCTCTGCTGCATCTCCATATGGTGGGCACGGCCGGTGGTCCCCGGTGCCTCTCCCTTAGTCCTGCCTGGACTTGCTGCCCTTTCATGGTGAGGAGAGTGGGGAGCGGGCTCTCGGCATCTTCTCCAGCCCAATCCCACCTGCCTGTCATGAGGAAGAAGCGCTAAGAGTCTGCGTGTGGAAAGCAGACAGGCTTCCCATGGATGAGAATGCAAATTTCCATTTATTTGTTTGGCAGGAATCATTTCCATATGAGTGCTGGAGAGAGGGAAGGACAGGTGGGAAGAAAGTTTTATTTATTTCTTAAAATTTTTATTAGTATTTTTTCATGTGGGGAAGAAGTTGTCCGTTCTGGATTAATTAGGGTATAGCTTCAGCTGCATGTGATAGAGACCAAAAGAACAGTGGCTTAAATGAGATGGAAGTTTCTTTCTTTGGAACATGGAAGCCAGAGCTGGTATGGAGGTCCTTCCTGAAATATTAAGGGCCCAGGATCTTTCCATTTGGCTGCCCTGCCAACCCTTGGCTTTTAGCTTGGTCAGTCATGGCTATTAGTTTGCGAGGGCTGCTGTAACTGTAGGCTTGCTCTATTTCCTGTCCTGGGGCTTACTTCTTGGCCATGTCTCACCAGCCCTAAAGGACAGCCAATGTGGACCACCTCCAGGAAACCCCTGGGCTTGATCAGTCCCTGGCCCCCAACTGGGAAATTGAGGGCTTCCCTGTAGGACCAGAACCCCAGTCCAGGGGACCACAGACATTCCCCTCAGGCTCTCATCTTCCACTCCATCCAGATAGGGATCCTCTTCGGCCAAGATCCATGCTGGGCATAATGGAAACATTCAGAAATGGAAGCCAGAGTACAAGTTAAAAAAGGTAAGTGGAAGGAAGAGAGGGAACAAAGCCTTCTCCTAGTCTGACTTCCCAGCACCCATCCCAGAATGCTCATTTCTAGCACTCCTGGTCCCTCTCCATGAGGGTTGAAAGAGGACCCCTCCGGGCTGGAGGTCACCCCTTCCCTCTCCCCTGGGGAGTGGGGGTCACTCCATGGCAGGGGCTGGAATCTTGTCACTGCCACGGACCCTCTGGCGAAGTCTGTGGACTCTGGTTAGGGTGATATTTTTAAAGCATTATAAATAAAATATAAAGGATTGCAAAGGAACTTAACTGAAATTGAAAACAAATTGGTGTCTTCATTATCTGTCCCCTGTATCTCTTAATTCACATATCAAATGACAAGACCTAGTGACAGACTCAATAGCTACAGTGACTTTAAAAATATTTTTTTAAGATTTATTTATTTATTTATTTTAGAGCGCTAGTTTAGAGTGTTTGGGAGGGGCTGAAGGAGAGAAAGAGTGAAAATCTGAAGCAGACTGCCCGCTGAATGTGGAGGCTGATGCAGGACTCCATCTCATGACCCTGATATCACGACCTGAGCTGAAACCAAGAGTGGGATGCTCAACCAACCAAGCCACCCAGGCGCCCCTTTTTAAAAATAGTTTTTCAAAGATTTATTTATTTGAGAGAGAGAGAGAGGAGAGTAACTTTATTTATTTTTTTTAAAGATTTTATTTATTTATCTGACAGAGAGATCACAAGTAGGCAGAGAGGCAGGCAGAGAGAGAATGGGAAGCAGGCTCCCTGCTGAGCAGAGAGCCTGATGTGAGGCTCCATCCCAGGACCCTAGGATCTCAACCTGAGCTGAAGGCAGAGGCTTAACCCACTGAGCCACTCAGGCACCGGAGAGGATAGTGACTTTAAAGCGGGGATGAGAGTGGGTGACATTTTGAGGCCTCTCCACTGGCAGGGAAGTGAAATGAGAATATCTGGGATTTCTGTTGGTGACAAAGTCACAGCTCCTGTAGGTACCACTGTGTGTTCTTGCCTACATGCATAGTGGAAGAAAATGCTGAATTTCAGTTAAAAGTTACTGGGAATCAGTGGTGCCTGGATGGCTCAGTGGGTTAAAGCCTCTGCCTTCGGCTCAGGTCATGATCCCGGGTCCTGGGATCGAGCCCCGCATTGGGCTCTCTGCTCAACAGGGAGCCTGCTTCCCCTTCTCTCTCTGCCTGCCTCTCTGCCAACTTGTGATCTCTCTGTCAAATAAATAAATTAATTAAGTCTTTAAAAAAAAAAGTTACCGGGAATCAAGTTGTCATTTTCTCCCACCCTAAAATATGGACCCCTTGATTTCTATTTATGTATTCTTTGGGTGGTCAGTAGACCCAGGGATAAAATGCCCTGTGGTCTGGGGAGCCTCCCCTGAGATGGGTCACCTTCTCAGGCCTCGGGGATCCTGTTGGAGATCCCCTCCTTCCTGGGCTGGTTGTTGTGGTACCACTGAGGTCGGAAGAAATTCTAGCACGTGTGCATCCAGACCCTGGGGCTTCATGGGTAACTCTAGCCTCCTGAATCTCATGGCTTCTAGGAAACAGCAAAGCTGAGCAAAATCAGCCCCGCCTTGGGCAGGGAGCTCAGTTGGAAAGGAAAGGAGCCTGGCAATAGTGCTGTTGTGGAAGATGAGTGCAGTCAGGGCTACCAGAATGCTGAGGAGCCTTAGGGAAAAGGGAGAGGGCATTTTTGATGGGCTTCAGGAAGGTGTCGCTAGGACATTGGCTGTGAGAGTCAAGTGTGATTTGCGGGGTGGTGGAGGGTTGCGCCAGCAGGAGACACAGCACGTTTCTGTGAGGCCGCTGCTGGAGAGTCGGGAGGGCGGGACAGTAAGAAGGGAGGTTGGGCCAGGCACAGGCACGGAGATGAGCAGGCTGGGCCCCAGCTCCACAGTGCTGAGCCCTCGGGCATTTCCTCATGTGGGCACCACCGGGAGAGCCGGTCCAGCCACCAGTCTGCATCTTGGCTTTAGGACAGTGAGATGCAGAAGTGCCAGCTGCCAGACCCTCCAGCTGGAAGCCACTGCCCTCATTAGCTAGTGTGGGATCAGCTGCTTTGAGGCTCAGCAGCCCAGATGTCTTAGAGGTTTGTAAATCGCCAGATTAAAAAATGAATTGCAACATTTGCTCTAAGCCTGGCTCATGCGTGTCCATGTCCAGGGTTGTGGCATTTCTGGTGGGAGCTGTGGAGGCTGCAGGGACAGCCCAAGGGAACCCAGGCCAAGTCTGAGTCCCAAGGGATGGGGGTGGGGTCTGTGTCCTAGGGCACTGGCTATGTCTGCCCCCCCTTCCCCCTATGCATCCTTGAATGCACTTCCCGGGAGCCTCTGGAAGAGTAGAGAAGAGCAGGCCCTGGGACTGGCTGGAGGCTGTGGACAGGAGGCCCAGCCTCCTTCAGCCTCAGCATCCCCTGAGAGGGGACAAGGCTTGACCAGACTGGATCACTTCAATCCAGTCCTGACCCCAGAGTTGCTTGCTGGCTTTGGTGGCTCTTTAGCAACATCTTGGCTCTGTCCCTTGTCCACTCCCCAGCCTGGCTCCAGATGTCCCCTCTGACACCTCCATTCTCCACAAACTGCCCCAGCCCCCAAGTCTTTCCATAGCCTGCCTCCCCACCCTCCCTGCTGCCCTGTCAGAGAGGGCTTTCCAGAACAGACAGTGGATGGGGCCACTCTTCTGTCCCTCCAATTGAGGTCTCCTGCTGCCCAAAGAACACAGCTCCTTGTACAGACATCCTAGCTCCCTCACTCTTGAAGTCACATAACTGAACACTTTTTAACAGGGGGGTGGGGTGAGTGGGTGGGGGAGCAATGCAGTAAGCCTTCTTGGCTTGAGTTCCAACTCTACCACATATCAGCTGTGTGACTTTGGGCAAGATGCTTAACTTCTCTGTACCTCAGTTTCCTCATCTGTAAAATACGGACAGTAAGAGTCCCCATATCTGGGATGGGTGAGGATTACATGAGCTAGCTCAATGTAAAACATGTAGCACTGGGGCGCCTGGGTGGCTCAGTGGGTTAAAGCTCTGCCTTCGGCTCAGGTCATGATCCCAGGGTCCTGAGATCGAGCCCCGAGTCGGGCTCTCTGCTCAGCAGGAAGCCTGCTTCCCCCCCTTCTCTCTCTGCCTGCCTCTCTGCCTACTTGTGATCTCTGTCTGTCAAATAAATAAATAAAATCTTAAAAACAACAACATGTAGCACTTTGCTTGGCACATAGTACGTTCTTGGTAAAAGGTAGCCCTTATCACCAGCTTCAGGCTGCCCTCCTCCCATTCCCACTGTGGCCCAATATTCTGTCATCTGCTAGCTGCCCTCAACTCTCCCAAAGACCAGAAGTTCCATCAAGACTTCCCAGTGCTGGGACACCTGGGTGGTTCAGACGGTTAAGCGTTTGCCTTCGGCTCAGGTCATGATCCCAGAGTTCTGGGATAGAGTTCCACGTCGGGCTCCCTGCTCAGTGGGGAGTCTGCTTCTCCCTCTGCTCCTTCCCACTGATTATGCTCATGCTCTGTCTCTCTCAAATTAATGAATAAAATCTTAAAAAAAAAAAAAAGAAAAGACTTCTTAGTATAGCCCTCTATTTGTTATCTATAGCTGTGTGACAAATGACCACAAACTTAGCAGCTTAAAACAATGAATATTTATTATCTCACGGTCTCTGTGGGTCATGGATCTAAGCATGGTTTGCTGGGTCCACTAACTCAGGGTCTCGTGAAGCTGTCAGCCAAGGCTGTGGTCTTATCTGAGGCTTAACTGGGGAAGGATTGTCTTCCGAGAGCACAGAGTTGTTGACAGGGTTAGGTTTCTTGTAGCTTGGGACTAAGGGCCTCATTTTCTTGCTTGCTGCTGGAGGTCCTTTGCTAGTTGGAGGTTGCTAGCTAGAGGCTGTTTGGGTTCCTTGTCACACATGGCTGCTTACTCTCTCAAAGCCAGGAAGGAGGAGAGACAATAGCAAGATGGGCACTACATTCTTTTTTTTTTTTTTTTAAGATTTTATTTATTTGACAGAGAGATCACAAGTAGGCAGAGGCAGGCAGAGAGAGAGGGGGAAGCAGGCTCCCTGATGATCAGAGAGCCCGATGCTGGGCTTGATCCCAGGACCCTGAAATCATGACCTGAGCCAAAGGCAGAGCTTAACCACTGAGCCTTCCAGGCACCCTACGTTCTTTTTTTTTGTTAAGATTTTATGTATTCATTTGAGAGGGAGAGAGAGAGTGCATAAGCATGAGTGGGGAGTGGGGGGGTGGAGGGACAGAGAAAGTTGGAGAAGCAGATTCCCTGCTGAGCAGAACCCCCCCACCTCCACCGCCAATGGGACTCAATCCCAGGATATGGAGATCATGACTGAGCCGAAGGCAGACACTTAACTGACTGAGCCACCCAGGTGCCCGAAAGATGGGCACTATAATCTTATTTTACACACTCACACACTTTCCACTTTTCCTGTATGCTATTAGTTAGATGCAAGCCACAGGTCCCACCCAAACTCACATGGAGGTGATCATACAAGGTGTCCACACCAGGAAACAGGGGTCTCGGGGGACCACCCATCTGCCACAGGCTCCCACTCTCTATCTCTACTCACGCAGCTCCTTCTGTCAGGAAATCTCTCTGCATTCCCAGGTCCAACTTGTTCCCTCCCTCCCAATGTTTCCTGAGCTCCTATTCCATGCCAGTGTCTGGGCTGGATTCTGGTACCAACATGACTGAGACAGTCCAGCCCATCAAACTTTCCCTTCCCAGAATTCTCAGTTCAAATGTTTAATACAATACTTGTTCCATTGCCATGCGTAATGCCATAATTGCACAATGATTGGTGTAAACACTTCTGTCTTAATGGGCTCAGATTTCTTTAGGGATCATGGCCTCTCCAAGGTTGGGGCCAAGTCTGGGTCAGGTTTGGGGCTTGGTCTCAGGTCAGGCTTGAGAATAGAGCCCTGACTATGTTAGAAAGGGGCTGGGCTCCCCGCCCCCGCCCCCCCCCCAGGTCTACCAATGAGAATGGATCAATTTGTTTTCAGCAACTAGCACCAATCTTTTCAGAAGCAGTGCATCCAAAGTTGTTGAGACTCTGTGTTCTGGCCATGAAATATGGTGGCTGCTAACTGCAGGGGACTGGAGGTCCAGCCCAGCTGTCAGCAGGGCCTTGTTTTTCATTCTCAGCAAAGCTCTCTACTGATCTAGGGGAATTGCAAGTTATTCAGGGACCGTCCAGTCCCTTTGCCCCTTTTGGCCCAGAAAAAGGAGGGCACAGTTCCTGTTGGACCAGAACTTTGTAGGTGAGGGTTGTGTCTGGGCTTGATCATTACCGTTAAGATGGAATTCCACAAACTCCCTGTGAGAAGGGGTCTGCTGCCCCAGTTTTCCCTGTGGTGCGAGAATGAGTAGAGGGTGACAGATCAGGGGACTGCTGGGGCAGGGAGCGGAACTGAGTAGGTGTAAAGGGGAACTTAGGCCAGGCCCTGGGCCCTGTGTATGTGCCCATTATACTGATGAGGGAACTGAGGCTAGGGAAGGGGGAAGGTCCTGGGCAGGGCCACACGAGGAATCAGGCTGAACTTCCCAGTCCCTGCCCTCACTCCTGCTTTGTGATCATGGCCCTGAGACCCTCCTTATACTTGGCGTTTTTCTACCATTCTGGGGAAATGAGATGAGGCTGAGAGATCCTGGTGGCCCCAGGACTGAGAACTCCTTTGCGGAGATACAAGGTATCCCCGCTTTGGAGAGGGTTGGGGGCTTCAGGTACCAGGCAGACATCTGGTGGTTTGGAGGAGGGTTTAGCCCCCAGACCCTATGCTGCAGAGGCAGAGCACAGAGCTGGAGGATCCTTGGGGGAGCCAACAGAGGGCAGATGCAGAAGAGCCAAGAGGCAGTATCCAAATGAACAGCTAAGAGATTGTCTGCCCACCTCTGAGGAAGCCGAAACCCATGGAGGATTCAGAAAATCTTCAAGTACACAGAGTGGAGCTGGGCTAGGACTTGGGGTTCTTTCTCCTCTTGGGATGGTCTTTTGGAGGCCCAGGGGCCCAGGATGGCCCTACAAGCCCCTGACCCACATGTGACGGTTCTCCCCACTGGCTGATGAAGTTCTGGGTAATCAAATGTTCTGGTTAATGGAGACCCATCACTTAAACTATAGATGAACTCAGAGCCCCACAAAGCCTTACTGACCTGGAGGATGGCCAAGCCATTTCTGTGAAGGCAGCCTGGTCCCAAAGCACTGGGAACACCACCACCTACTGCCCTGGGGAGGTGTGGCAGTGTGGCGACATGCCAGAGGGTAACGGGTCCCTGTCCTCTCAGGGCTCCCGGCTGAAGCCTGGAGTGTCTGCCCTGAATAAGAGGGCACACATTCTGCCTGGGAGAGCGGGGGTGCTGACCAGCCCCACCACCCACACCCACACAAAGCCTGGGAGTTGTGTAACAGCTTTTCCTTGGAGCCTGAGGGAACCGGCAGGAAGGACGAGGAGTGAATTAGGTTTGTCACAGGATGGATTGTTGTTTTTTTCTGTCAAAGGCCCAATCGGAAGGGATCAGAGGCAAACCCACCCTCCCAGGAGCCTAGTTCCAAGGGCTGGGTGCTCCTTAGTGCCAGGGAGGAGTCAACAGGTCCTTTGTGCTCGAGAGTAGGACGCTGCCTGGGAGGGAGGCTCTCCCAAGAACCCAGATGAAACTGGATTGTCCAAGAACAGGGGCGGTGGAGACTTTGCTCTGAGGGTCAGGCTGGGGTTTGGTGACTGCAAGGAAGTGTTGACTTCTTGGGATCTGAAGCAGTGGGTCAGTCTCAGGGTGGGGCAAGGCCAGTGAGTAGATGTGAAAACCAGAAGTGAACACCCACAGACTTAAACGTTTACTCCATCCGTGGGACTTGGAGGTCTCAGGGATTTGGTGATTCCAGGGGTGGGGGCCTTGGTAGTTAGCTGCATTGCATGACGGGGTGATCACCCAGATTCCCTTTATTTAGACCTTCCATCTCAGCCTCTGTAAATGGGGTTCTGATGGCTCACAGCCTTCTCTGGAGAATTGCCTTACACCAGTAGGAACTACATCACTTAGAGGGTTATACCTCCCATCCCCAGGGGCTGTTCAGGGCCAAAGACCAACCTGACCTGATATTGACCAATATAAGACTCCTTACCCATCTTCGTGAGTGGGTTTGAGTCAGAAAACAAGTGAGCATGAATTAAAAAAAAAAAAAAAAAAAGAACTCTGAAATCACCATGGTGATCCAGCAGGTCATGGTGCGATTTGTGGCTATCTCAGACTGTAGAAGGGACTTACAGCTGTGGAATCATCTGGTTGATAATGGGTGGCTTTGAGATGGTGGGTTTTTTGGGGGTAGGAGAGTTGAGATCCTTAAAAAGGAGAGTTTCTGGTGTTTGAGAGCTCTTCACTCCTGGGCACCCAGAGGTGCACTACATCCTGGAGGGGCCAGGAACCCATAGGCCATCCCCCCTAGCCCTCCCGGGAGGCCTGGTCTCGTGCTGTGTGGGCTTCTGTCCCGGTGGCCACAGTGGCTGTCCTCCAAACTGGAGTGAGCAGCCTGCCAAAAGCCAGAGAAGTTGAATCCTGAGCCAAGATTCCTGTTTCCCACCCCAGTGCAGGGACTCTCCTGAAATTAGAAGGATGGACTGGCTCCTGGCTCTGTGGTTATCTTGGCAATGCCATTGGTGCAGCTTCCACCCCTTCTGGACCTCATTGTCCTCACCTGTGAAATGAGGGCATTTAAGGGAAGGAGAGATGGGGGGAGGGAAGAGAGAAGAGTTGCGGTTATCGATCTGCTCAGAAGAACCCAAGTCCCTTGAGCTATTTGTTGGCTTGGAATTTGACCCATTGGCAGCATGGAAAGGAGGGCATGCCCTTGCTTGTCAATGGGGGCATATCTGGTTTGGGGCTCAGGGCTCTGATGTGGAGTATATGGGGGAAGGGAGGATGTATGGAGGTGACCAAGAAAGGTGCTGAAGTCCGTTCTGAAAGCACCTCCACCATCTCTGCCTCAGTGTTTGAATTCAATGTCTCAAGGTCAATCTTGCCCTGAATTCTTAGGCATGTGGGCTAAAGTGTCCAAACTGGGACACTTAAAAACATTTTTATTGTGATAAGATACATAGGATACAAATTTTATCATCTTAACTATTTTTAAGCATACAGTTCAGTGATATTAAGTACTTTCATGATGTTGTATAACCATCAAAACCGTCCATCCTCAGAATTCTTTTTATCTTATAAAACAGAAGTTCTGGATCCATTAAACAGTGATCCCCTCATTACCCCTAACCTGGCAATCACCATTCTTTCTGTTTTGACCACTCTAAGTATCTCACATATGTGATCACACGGTATTTGTCTTTTTGTGATTGACTGATTTCACTTAGCATAATGTCCTCAAGGTTCATTCCTGTTGTAGTATAGGTCAGAATTTCCTTCCTTTTTTAGGCTGAATGATATTCCATCACATGGATATACCACATCCTGCTTATTCAGCCATGCACTGATGGACACTCAGGTTGTTTCCATGTTTTAACTGTTTCAAATAACCCTATTATGGACATAGGTGTACAAATCTCTCTTCTAGGTCCTGTTAACAATTCTTTTGGGTACATACCAGAAGTCGAATTGCTGGATCCTATGATAATTCTGTTTTTAGTTTTTGAGGAACTGCCATACTGTTTTCCTTAGCAGTTGCCCCATTTGACATTCCCACCAACGGTGTGCATAAAGGATCCGATTTCTCCATATCCTCACCAATCATTCTGATTGATGTGGGGTAGTATCTCATTGTGGTTTCGATTTGCATTTCCCTAATGATCAGAAATGTTGAGCACCATTTCACAAGCAGCATTTCATTTATTAGTCACTTATATAACTTTTGGGGAGAAATTTCTATTCAGTTCCTTTGCCCATTTTTGTGAATTTTGGGGGGGAGAGAGTTCTCTATGTATTTAGGAGTTCTCTATCTTAAGGGATCTTAATCCCTTATCACATATATAATTTGTAAATATTTTCTTCCATTTTGTGGGTTGCCTTGTTACTCTGTGGACAGTGTCTTTTGATGTGCTAAATTAAAAAATTTGCATGAAGTTCAATTTTTCTATTTTTTCTTTTGTTGTCAGTGCATTTAGTGTCATTCATATCCAAGAAATCATTGCCAAATCCAATGTTGTGAAGCTTTTTCTCTGTGTTTTCTTCGAAGAGTTTTGTAGTTTTAAGTCTTGTATTTAAGTAAACTGGGCACTTTAGGGAAAAAAAAAAGATTTATTTATTTGAGAGAGAGGGAATGTGGGTGGTGGGAGGGACAGAGAGAGAGGGAGAGAATGTCCCAAGCAGGCTCTGTGCTCAGCACAGGACTCAATCTCATGACCCTGAGATCACCATCTGAGCTGAAACCAAGGGCAGTATGCTTAACAGACTGAGCCACCCAGGTACCCCAAACTGGGACAATTTTGAGACTGAACAGGGATGCTTTAAAAAAAAGTTTTAATTCACATATGATTAATGTACAGAGTTATATTAGTTTCAGGTGTACAATAGAGTAATTCAACAATTCTATACATTACACAGTGCTCATCAGGATAAGTGTACTTACTCCCCTTCACCTATCGCATCCATCCCCCCCACCCATCTCCCCTCTGATAACCAATAGTTTGTTCTCTATAGCTAAGAGTCTGTTTGTCTGTCTCTTTTCTCCTTTGCTTGTTTGTTTTGTTTCTTAAACTCCACATAGGAGTGAAGTATTACAGTATTTGTCTTTCACTGACTTATTTCACATGACATAATACTCTCTAGCTCCATCCAGGTTGTTGCAAATGGCAAGGTTTCATTTTTCTTTCTTTCTCATTGTATATATATCAAACCTTCTATATTGAAAGGGAAGGCTTTAAATGATGATGTATTTAAAATTACTTATGCATTGACCAACAAACTGATTCTATTTTATTGGCAGACCTGTTTCATTGTCATTAATGGATTAATTTCAAATATGAATTTCTCTCTAAAAGTAACCTATATCCATGTTCATTAGAACAAAAACTTCATATTGATTATGTGAACATTAAAAATAGCCTAGGGGTGCCTGGCTGGCTTAGTTGGTAGAGTATGTGACTCTTAATCTTGGGGTCATGAGTTTGAGGCCCACATTGAGGGTAGAGATTACTTAAAAATATAGCATACCCCCCAATATCTGGGGATATCTCCACATCCATTGCAGCTGTGGGAGCTAGAGTGAGTGCCCAAGCAGGAAAGTGCACTCTTCTGGTTAGATGTTCCCTCAGAAAACCAACCATCTTCTCACCCTATCATGGTGCATGAAATGGATTTCACTGCTGGAGATGCTAGTGCTTCCGGCACTTACCTAATACAGTGTTTCAACACTGTCTGAAAACAGCTTCCTGGGGCTTAAAGGACAACCATGCAAAACAGTGGAGATGTGAACTTTGCAAACTGGAAAGTGGTCCCACCAAGGTTCACCTTATTGGAATCGACATTTAAATGGAAGATATTTGCCCTTCTACTCCCAACATGCATATTCTAAATATTAAGGACATGATTATCAAACACACATGAAAAAACAAAAAACTAGGGGTGCCTGGTGGCTCAATGGGTTAAGCATCTGCCTTCGGCTCAGGTCATAATCATGGGACTCTGGGATCAAGTCCCTCATTGGGCTCCCTGCTCAGCGGGGAGTCTGCTTCTCCCTCTCCCTCTGCCACCGCCCCTGCTCATGCTCTCTTTCTCAAATAAATAAATATAATCTTAAAAAAAAAAACCCACACAATTTACGAAGAATAAAAAAGCTACCTTTAGAAAGACAAAACCTGGGAGATAACACCTTAGCTAAGAGATCAATTTAACATCACCAGTAATGGGAACAAATTGATATCGTTTACCTCCTGATGTGATCTTGGAGACCTATCGTTTATGTAATAGTCTTGCCAGTAAACACATTACCTGAATCATGATCAGACAAACCCAAACTGAGGGACATTCTGCACAAACAGTGGGTCCGTACTCTCAAAATGTCAAAGTCACAAAAAACAAAGAGTGAAGATTGCTTACAAATTCGACTAAATACACATAGCAGCTAAATAAATGATCCTGAATTGGATCTTAGAGTTGGGGAAGAAATTGCTCTAAAAGCCAGTATTTGCCCATTTCGTAGACAAAGATCAGTCTGAGCAGCATTTGGGAAAGAAGCAATATTAGAACAAAGAAGCTCAGTCTCAGATGTTCTGCTCTAAAGTAACTTATTACTGCTTTTTAGAATAACTAGAGACGAATGGGAACAAAGACACTCAGAAACACATTTTCTTCTCAACTCTACCTACTTGTGACATAGGCAAAGGAAGATGATTCAAACTGCATTTGAGAAAACAAACAGTTATAAGTGGAAACAAACCCAGTCTCTGAAATTCTTCTCAAAAGTAGCTACTTACTGTTTGTCAGAAAACAGATCCAAATGTAAGCTTTATCTGGGCAAGAAAGCTAAGAAATACATTGTTAACTGACTTTTTAAAAATTGTGAGTTAGAGCCAGTTAAGATGACTCTAGATAGCAATTTTTATTTTGGTATTTGAAAATGTTTTAATTGAATGTTTTATTTCAAGATAATTACAGATTCACATGCAGTTGTAAGAAAGAATACAGAGAGATCCAGTGTACCCTTTCCTCTACCCAGTTTCCTTCAATGGTAACATCTTAAAAACCCAGAGCTCGATGTTGACCTTGATCCAGTTTGCCCATCCCAAGAATCTCTCCAGCAGCCCTTTTAAAGGGACACCCACCTTCCTCTCTCTCCCCATCCCATTCCTGATCCCCATTCCTGGCAAGCACAGATCTGTTCTCCATTTCTATAATTTTGTCATTTCAAGAATGTTATATAAATGGAATCATACAGTATGTAACCTCTGGGATTTTTTCCCCACTCAGAATAATTCCCTGGAGATTCATCTAAATTGTGGAACACATCAAAAGGTCATTCTTTTTTTATTGCTTAGCCATATTTGAAGGTATGTATGTACTAGAGTTTGTTTATTTATCCGCTCATTGAAGGACAGGAGGGCTGTTTCCAGTTTGGGGTGGTTATAAATAAAGCTGCCTGAACATGTGCATATAGGTTTTTCTGTTAACATCAAATTTTACTTCTCTGTAAAATAAATGCCCAATACTGCAATCACAGGATCTTTCAGTGGTTGCAAGTTTACTATCATAAGAAACTGCCAACCTGTTTTCACTATGGCTCTACCATTTTGCATTTCCACCAACAATGTATGAGGGATCCAGTTTCTCTGCATTTGGTGTTATGACTTTTTTTTTAAATTTTAGTCACCTTTTTTGTCGATGTCCAATTGCTCCAGCATCATTTGTTGAAATAATTTGTTTGTCCCTTTCTACAGCAAATTGCTTTTGTGGCTTTGTAAAAAATCAGTTGGGCATATGTGTGTGGGTCTACTTCTGGATTCTCTATTCTGTTCCTTTGATCTACATGTCCACTGGTCCCTATTACCATACTGACTTGATAACTGTAGCAAGGCTTGACATTGAGTAGAGTGAATCCTCCCACCTTCTTCTTCTTTTTTCAAAATATTTTAGCTGTTCTAGGTACTGTGTCTTTCCATATACATTTTAGAATAGACTTGTCTATAAAACACTTGCTGGGAATTTTGACAGGAATTGCATTAAACCTATTTTAATATGTTGAATTTTCCATTTCTGAACATAGTACATTTCTCCACTTACTTAGGACTTCTTTAATTTCTTTCGTCAGTACTTTAAAATTTTCAGGATATATCCTGTGCATGTTTTGCTAGAGCTATATCTAAGTACCGTGTTTTCTTTGGAATGATTGTAAGTGGTACTGTGTTTTTAACTTCAGTTTCTCATGAACATTATTGGGATATAGAAATACAATTTTTTTTGTTTGTTTATTGATCTTATGTCCCGTGACCTCGCTTAGCTCATGTATTTGTTCAAGAAGTTTGTTTTTTGTTTTTAGATTGTTTGGGATTTTTTATATAGACTATCATATTTTTGCAAATAGGAACAACTTGATTTTTTCTTTTCAGTCTGTATGCTTTTACTTCTTTTTCTTTCCTTCCTGCAGTGGCTAGAAATTCCAGTATTGCAATAATTGGCAGTGGTTAGAGCAAGCACCTTTATCTTGTTCCTGATCTTAAAAGGAAAGTGTTAGTCTTCTACCATTTAGTAAGATGTTAGCTGCAGACTTTTTATAGATGTTCTTTATTGAGTTGAGGAAGTTCTTCTTTATTCCTAGTTTCCTGAGAATCTTATCATGAATGGGTACTGTATTTTGTCAAGTGGTCTTTCCATGTATATTGTTATAATCATTTTTTCTTTCTTTTTTTTAAATTTTATTTATTTGACAGACAGAGATCACAAGTAGGCAGAGAGGCAGGCAGAGAGAGAGGAGGAAGCAGGCTCCCCCCTGAGCAGAGAGCCGGATGCGGGGCTCGATCTCAGGACCCTGAGATCATGACCTGAGCCGAAGGCAGAGGCTTTAACCCACTGAGCCACCCAGGCGCCCCATAATCATTTTTTCTTAAAGCTGATTGAAATGGTGGATTACACTGAGTGATTTTTGAATGTTAAACCGACCTTGCATACTTGAGATAATCACACTTGACCTTGATGCATTATTATTTTTTGTACATGTTGGACTCAATTTGTTAATATTTTGTTGAGAATTTGTGTGGTTATGGGAGATATTGATATTGATAATTTTCAGAACTTGTAGTATTCTTTTCTTGTGATGTCTTTGTCTGGTTTTTATCTCAGGGTGATACCAAATTCATAAAATAAATTGATAAGTATTCCTTCCTCTTTGATTTTCTAGAAAAGATCGGCAAAATTGGTGACAATTAGAAAAATGGGTTGGATTCTCCATTGAAACCATCTGCATCTGGGTGTTTCTTCTTCAGGAGCTTCTAAACTACAAATTCTATTTCTTTAGTGGTTATAGGACTACTTGAATTACCTATTTCACCTAGTTAAGTTTTGGTAGTTTGTGTTTTTAAAAGAATTGGTCCATTTCTTCTAAATAGTTGAATTTATGAACATAAAGTTAGCTTTTAGTATTTCATTTCTGATACTGGTAATTGGTGTCTCACCTCTTTTTAATCTTTGTCAGTCTTGTTAGAGGTTTATCTTAATTTTATTTTTTCCTGAGGTGCTGGGTGGCTCTGTCAGTTAAGTGCTGCCTTTGGCTCAGGTCATGATTTGCTATTTTGTCACATGTTTTCTGTATTTCTTATTCTTTACTTGTCTTTTCTTGGCTTCTCATGCACAATGTGGACATTTTTTTTAAGTAGGCTCCACTCCTAGCATGAAGCCCAATGGGGTGCTTGAATTCATGACCTTGAGATCAAGACCTGAGCTGAGATGAGGAGTCAGATGTTTAACTGACTGAGTCACCCAAGCATCCCCAAACATTAAAAAAAATTTTTATTTGAACATTGTAAGGCTTCCATCTTGATTTATTTATAGTGTTTCTGAGTATATTGCTCTGTATAGTTTTCTTAGTGGTTGCTGTAAGTATAATATTCTTTTAGCACTTGAAAAATGTTGTGTCATTTTCACCTTGTAACTTAGTTTCCAAATGAGAAATCTGCTGTCATTTGAGTTGGTGTTCCTACATTAATAATGCATTGTTTCCCTCTGGCTTCTTTTAAGATTTTTTTTCCATCTTTAGTTTTCAGAAGTTTAATTATGATGTGTCTTGGCATTGGTTTCTTTGGGTTTATCCTAGTTGGAACATGTTGAATCTGTAGATTTATGTCTTTTAGTGAATTTGGGAAGTGTTCAGCCATTATTTATTCAAATACTTTTGCATGTCCTCTTACCCTCTCCTCGTCTTATGGATCTCCAACAGTATGATGTTATGTCTTTTGCTATCAGACTCTAAGTCCCCTCTCCCCCAATCTATTCTCTCTGTTATTAATACTGGGTAGATTCTATTGATCTGATTCTATTTTCCCTCATCCCCACTCTACTATTGAATCCTTGCAGCAATCTTTCCAGTTATTATTTTTTTTCAGTTCTGTAATTTTCATTTGGTTCTTTAAAAAGACCTTCAGTTTCTTTTGCTGAGATGTTCACTTTTTCTTTTGTTTCAAGAGTATTCATTATTGCACACTGAAACTTTTTTTTTTTTTTTTTAATGATAGCTACTTTAAAAATCCCTGCCAGGTAATTCTGACATCTGGTTTGCCTCAGAGGTGGAACCTGGTTATTGTGTTTTCTCATTCATGTTGTGATTTGCTTGGTTCTTGGTATGATGGTAGAGTTTCAATTATGTCTTGGATGTTTTGGATATCATATCATAAGATGCTGGGTCTTTTTCCTCAAATATTTATTTATTTATTTATTTGACACAGAGTGAGAGAGAGAGAGAGAGAGAGAACATGAGCAAGCAGGCAGAGGGCAGAGGGAGAGAAACTCAGCGGACACCATGCTGAGAGTGGTCCCAGTGGTTGGCTTGATCTTATGACTACAAGATCATGACCTGAGCAGAAATCAAAAGTCAGATGCTTAACCAGCTGAGCCATCCAGGCGCCCCTAATCTTTTTATAATCAGGGAGTCCCTCTGTTTATGTGTAGCACACAGGCTAGGAGAGTGTTATGTTCAGCTTCCCACTGGGCCTGGACCACATCCACCTTGGCAAAAGTGGGGCACTGGCTTGTTGCAGAGGGATAGGATTTAAGTCCAGTTTCCCCTGCACCTCATTGAGGCAGAAGAAGTGGGACACCAACTCACACTGTCTTGTTGCCTCTGAGTGGGAGTTTAAGTTCAGCTCCCCTCTGGGCTGCACAACTATGAGGGAGTGGGGGACAATGGACTGACCTATACCATTTTATTGCCACATTGTAGGTGTGGAAGTTCAACCCCCAACTTGGCCATGATAGCCCTTGGGAAGGTGGTGTGGTAGTGCTGACTAGCCCTGCTTTGCAATCCTTCCTTCAGTCTTCCTGCTGCTAGGTGCATGTGGAGGTACAGTTTGAATCTGCACCTCCCTGATACCTGGAATGGAAGGAAAGTGGAGGGACGATTAGCTTCAACTTGCAGGGCCTTATCGGGTTGCATTGATGCCAGGTGTGGGTGGATGGAGGCTGAGCTCATGGTTGGACCTGGCTGACACCACCTTTGGAGGGAATCAGAATCCTGCCTGCTTCTGCCAGGCGGGGAATGGAACATTAGCTCCTTGCTCAGACTTATCAACACTGCTAGTAGAAAAATCGGATTTTGCCTCTTAGTTCCGTGGAGTGAGGGGGTAGGTGGAAGATCAGTCCCTCTGCCCCTTCATGTTCTGCTCGATTTGCCAAGGAAGGGTGTGGTTTTTAAATTGGTGTTTGATTAGAGCAGGGCAAACATTGCTGAAGTCTTCTGTTGTTTCTTTTTTTTGGGGGGGGGTGTCCTTTAGCTAGAGAAAACAGGATTTTCTTGACGTTTTTATGGCTGTGCCTGTTTGTAGTTCTGGGTTGGGAGTTTGTGCAATACCTGTCCAGAACATGTGGGAGGTAAGGAGGAAACAAACCCAGGAGACTCACCATGGTGTTGGTCAAATGTAGGGGTCTCTAGGCAGTCTGTACTCTTCTCTCTATCCTTCAGAGTCTTCTTATGCTTGTTTGTTGTATTGTGTCCAGGGATTTTTAGTTGTAAGAAGGAGGAGCAAGGAGAGTGGCACAACTCCATCTTCCCAGAGCTGGAAAACTGCATTGCTGTTTTGAAACAGGACAGGATTAGTACAAACAAGTTCAGTCTCAGAAACCCTTCTCCAGAGTAACTTCTTATTGCTTGGCAAAATGATCTGTAAGGGGCATCAGCACTACATGAACAAAATCTGGAAATACACATTCCTGTCAACTACACTGATAAATCTCAGCAGTATATGTGAAAACAAACTCAGAGTCACACATTTCTCTAAAAAGGAAACTCTCATTTTGAGTTAGAACAAACAAGATAAATCCATGCAGTATTTGTGAAAACTAGCTCCAAGTCACACAGTGTTCTCAAAAGTTTTTATTGAAAGTTAAACCAGGTTAAAACAAATCCAACCAGTATTTGTGCAAACAAGTCCAAATAAAAATTAATTTAAGCAGGCTTTGATATCTGGATATTATACTGGACAGCATAACTGGACCTGTATCTTGGGCACCATCCTGGTTTTTATGGACCTTGGACCTGGATTTAGACCTTTCTTTTGTCATGGGCTTGGACCTTGGATCAGCATCTCTAATCTTGGAACTGAAACTTAGACCAATACCTCTAATCTGGACCTTGATCTGAACTTGGATATGGACTTTGGCTCTGTACCCTGAACCTGGGAATGGACTTTGGCCTAGAAGTTGGACTTTAAACCTCTAAACTTGGAGTTGATTTCAGACCTGGACATTAGACCTGAGCTGACACGTGACTGTGGATGTGGATGTTGGACAAGGACTTCTGACATGATTGTCAACCTTGGATCTAGGCTTTGGACCTTGCTCCTGAACTTCAGTAATGGAATTTTGACTTTGTTCCTGGACATTAGTCTTGGACATATTCCTCAGATCTAGGCCTCAAACCTGGACCTAAACCTCAAATGTAAACTTTATATCTTGAAATTGGACCTAGGACCTGTACCTTAGATGTGAACCAGGACTTGAAGAATGAAGCTTTGGCCTGGACTTCCAAACTTGGACACAGATGTGGTTGTTGGATCTGGACTTTGGACCTCTGTAATGGATTCTGATCTTGGACCAGTAACTGAGACCTGACCTGAAATTTGTACTTGAAACATAGATCTAATCCTCAGACCTAGGCTTTGATCTTGGGTCAGGATCTTAAAGATGGATTACTTACTTACTTTTAACCAGACTTCAGCCTCTGAACTGGATCCTGAATCTTAGTCCTTGGCATAGCCACTAGATATGGCTTGGGTCTTAGATTGGCCATAAGATCTCAATTTTGGCTCTGGATGTTTCTAAGACCTAGAACCTTAGATTTTGTTGTTGGCTATGGATTTTGGACTTGAATCTTTGACCATGACATTTACCTTGATCTTGGAGTTCAGACCTGGACTTGGACATGATTCTTGACCTTGGAACTGGTACTCAATTCTGGATCAAGTTTGTGGACCTGAACATTGGACCTGGATCTTAGACCTGAACATTAACCTAGATGTTGAAACTGCTTTCTGATGTGGATACGAACTAGACCTGTGAACTGGATTAAGACATGGACCTTGGAACTATCTTGGACCTCTAAACCTGGGACAGATTTCAGACCTGGCATGCAGACTTGGAACTGGTACTAACCTGGGACACTGATTTTGGACCTGGAATTTGGTCATGGACTTTTTCAGTTCCTGGACCCACTCTTAGACCTGGAGCTTGAACCTGGATTTGGATTTTACACTTAGATATTAATCTAAACCTAGACAAGGACTTGGACCTTGTCCTTGACCCTCTACTGTGAACCTGCATTTGGGTCCAGGTCCAAGATCTTAGAACTAGACTTGAACCTTGAAAGTCAACCTTGGATCCTGGACCTGCATTTTAGACCTGGACTTTTAACTTAGACTTCAAACCTAGACTTTGGCGCTAAACTTTGGATTGCAGCTGCAGACTTTAAACTTTATCTATTTTAGTTTTACTTCTATTTTTATTTTTTTCACCTGCTTTTATATCTGGAAATTGGAACTGAACCTGGATCTTGGACCTGTATCATGGACTTTGACATGAATCTTGACCTTAGACTGAGACTTAGACTTTGGATCTCTGTCCTGGACTTGCATTTGGATCTGGACCTGAAACTGGACTTAGGCCTTCAAAGTTAATCTTAGACCTTGGCCCTAAATCCAGACCTAGACCTCAGAATAGGACCTTGACCAGAACTTGGATATAGTTCTGAATGTGGTTATTAGAATTTTAGGACTTTGACCTGGACCTCACACTTAGAACTTGTACTTAGATGTGCACCCTGAACTAGCATCTTAGACTTTGATCTTATCCATGGATCTGGACATTAGACCTTGACTTGGAATTCAAACTGGGTTTTAAATCTTGGAACTTGACCTGGATGCTGAACTTGGACTCTATGGGAATCAGAACTTGGCCTTGGACCTGCATTTGTCCTATACCTTGGATCTAGACCTGGACCTGGAGCTCAGACTGAAATATATATTGGACCTTGGACTTTGTCTTGTACCTTCAGCCTGGTATTAGGTTTTGACCTTGAACCTATATCACTGATCTCAAACTGTTGCTCAGCTTTGATCCTAGAACTTGGATATGCAGTTTTTCTGGACTTCGGAAGTGTACCTTGCATCTTTGACCTTGACCTTGGATTTGGACTTCTGATCTAGACATAGGTGTTGGACCTGGACACTGAAATTTGGTTTTACTAGTTACATGGATATGACCTTAGAGCTGGAACTTGAATATAGGTGGACTTATATCTTGGATTTGGACCACTAACCTCAGATGGTGATTTGAGGCTTACACTTCTGTCATGGACCTAAACTTGACCTTGGATAGAGATGTGGGGTGTGAATATGCTCTATTCATCCCTTGGATCTGGATCTGGATGTGGGATCTGGATGTGGACCTTGGACCCAGTCTTTGGAATAGTCTATCTGGTTCTTTGGCTCTTACCTTAGACCTGGAAATTAGACTTGGAGCTGGACATTGGCCTTGGACCTCGGCTCTGCATCTGGCTTTGAACATAGGACCTGTAGCATGGACCTGGACTTCAATTTTGGACATTAGATCAGTAGCTCTAATCTTAGACCTGGACTTTAAGCTTAGATATGTCTTTGAAATTCGTACCTAGACCTTAGCCCTTGTGGTTGGATATCACTTTAGCTTGGACATCAGGCCACGTGCTATCGGACATAGACTTAGACCTTTGACTTTGATATTAGACTTGGACTTTGATGTTGGTACTAAGGATATTACTTTGATTCTGAGCTTGTTTTTTTTCTCTCCGTACACTTACTTTCATGTGACTTGCAGTGAGACTATACTTATGAGAAGAGCTTATGAGATTAGCTTGTTTACACATTAGGGGAAATGGGAAAATGATTTGTTTTCCCATACACTGATCTGATTCATCTTAATTCATTCTAACTTGGAACAAGAAAGTAACTTAAAAAAGAAAAAAGCTGGGCGCCTGGGTGGCTCAGTGGGTTAAAGCCTCTGCCTTCGGCTCAGGTCATGATCCCAGGGTCCTGGGATTGAGCCCCACATCAGGGCTCTCTGCTCAGCAGGGATCCTGCTTCTTCCTCTATTTCTGCCTGCCTCTCTGCCTACTTGTAATCTCTGTCAAATAAATAAATAAAATATTTTTTTTTAAAAAGAATAAAGCTATGTCTAATATGGGTGCCTGGGTAACTCAGTCAGTTAAGTGTCTGCCTGTGGGTTGAGTCATGATCCCACAGTCCTGAGGTTGAGCCTCGCATTGGGTTCCCTATTCAGTGGAAGTTTCCTTTTCCCTCTGCCCATCACCCCATGTGTATTTGCTCTCATGCTCTCTCTCTCTCTCTCTTTTGTAAATAAATACATAAATAAATAAGATTTTAAAAAACCTAATGTGTGATAATGGCTCTTTACATAAATACTGCTTAGATATACTTTAACTCACTCTAATTTGCAATAGGAACTGTTGAGAATTCTAGATCTAAGGTCCATTTCCACTGTCCATCTCCAGGTCCAATATCCACTGTCCATCTCCAGATCTGTGTCTAAGGTTCTGGCAATTTGATGAGATAGCTTGAGGTCAGATCCAAATATATTCAACAGCTAATATTCCAAACAGAAAATCCACAAAAATCTAACCCTGACTTTTCTGACAATTCTATTTTTCTTCTTCTTCTTCTTTTTAAAAATTAACATATAATGTATTATTTGCTTCAGGGGTACAGGTATGCGAATCATCAGTCTTAAACAATTCACAGCACTCACCATAGCACAGACCCACTCCAGTGTCCATAACCCAGCCACCCTATCCCTCCCCCTGCCCAGCAAACCTCAGTTTCTTTCCTGAGATTTTAAGAGTCTTTTATGGTTTGTCCCCCTCCCCGGGCCCATCTTGTTTAATTTTGTCTCCTCCCTTCCCCCCATGATTCCCCACCCTGCCTCTCAAATTCCTCATATCAGAGAGATCATATTATAATTGTCTTTCTCTGATTGACTTATTTCATTTAGCATAATACCCTTTAGTTCCATCCATGTCATTACAAATGGCAAGATTTTGTTTTTTGATGGCTGAATACTATTCCATTGTGTATATATACCACATCTTCTTTATCCATTCATCTGTTGATGGACATCTAGGTTCATACCATAATTTGGCTATTGTGGACATTGCTGCTATAAACACTTGGATGCATGTGCCCCTTTGGATCACTACATTTGTATCTTTAGGGTAAATACCCAGTAGTGTGATTGTTGGGTCCTAGGATAGCTCTGTTTTCAACTTTTTGAGGAACCTCCATGCGCTTTTCCAGAGTTTCTGCAACAGCTTGCATTCCCACCAACAGTGTAGGAGGGTTCTCCTTTCTCCGCATCCTCACCAACATCTGTCATTTTCTAGCTGGTTAATTTTAGCCATTATGACAGGTGTGAGGTGGTATCTCACTGTGGTTTTGATTTGTATTGCCCTGATGTCAAGTGATGTGGAGCACTTTTTCATGTGTCTGTTGGCCATATGGATGTCTTCTTTGCAGAAATGCTGATTCATGTCTTCTGCCCACTTCTTAATTGGATTCTTTGTTCTTTGGGTGTTGAGTTTGATAAGTTCTTTATAGATTTTTGGACACTAGCCCTTTATCTGATATGTCATTTGCAAATATCTTCTCCCATCCTGTCGGTTGTCTTTTGGTTTTGTTGACTGTTTCCTTTGCCATGTAAAAGCTTTTTATCTTGATGAAATCCCAATCATTCATTTTTGCCCTTGCTTCCCTTGCTTTGGTGGATGTTTCTAGGAAGGAGTTGTTGTGGCTGAGGTCGAAGAGGTTGCTGTCTGTGTTTTCCTCAAGAATTTTGATGGATTCCTGTCTCACATTGAGGTCTTTCATCCATTTTGAGTTTATTTTTGTGTGTGGTGTAAGGAAATGGCCCAGTTTCATTCTTCTGCATGTGGTTATCCAATTTTCCCAACAGCATTTGTTGAAGACACTGTCTTTTTTCCATTGGGCATTCTTTCCTGCTTTGTTGAAGATTAGATGACCATAGAGTTGAGGGTCCATTTCTGGGCTCTCTATCCTGTTCTATTGATCTGTGTGTCTGTTTTTGTGCCAGTACCATACTGTCTTGATGATTACAGTTTTGTAACAGAGTTTGAAGTCTGGAATTGTGATGCTGCCAGCTTTGGTTTTTCTTTTTCAACATTCCTTTGGCTATTTGGGTTCTTTTCTGGTTCCATAAAAATTTTAGAATTATTTGTTCCATTTCTTTGAAAAAAGTTGATGGTATTTTGATAGAGATTGCATTAAATGTGTAGATTGCTTTAGGTAGCATAGACATTTTCACAATATTTGTTCTTCCAATCCATGAGCATGGAATTGTTTTTCCATTACTTTGTGTCTTCCTCAATTTCTTTCATGAGTATTCTAGTTTTCTGAGTACAGATCCTTTGTCTCTTTGGTTAGGTTTATTCCTAGGCATCTAATGGTTTTGGGTGCCATTGTAAATGGGATTGACTCCTTAATTTCTCTTTCTTCTGTCTTGCTGTTGGTATATAGAAATGCAACTGATTTCTGTGCATTGATTTTATATCGTGACACTTTACTGAATTCCTGTATGAGTTCTTGCAGTTTTGGAGTGGAGTCTTTTGGGTTTTCCACATAAAGTATCATATCATCTGCAAAGAGTGAGAGTTTGACTTCTTTGTCAATTCAGATGCATTTTATTTCTTTTTGTTGTCTGATTGCTGAGGCTAGGACTTCTAGTACATGTTGAATAGCAGTGGGGATAGTGGACAGCCCTGCCATGTTCCTAACCTTAGGGGAAAAGCTCTTAGTTTTTCCCCATTGAGAATGATATTCGCTTTGGGTTTTTCATAGATGGCTTTGAAAGTATTGAGGTATGTACCCTCTATCCCTACACTGTGAAGAGTTTTGATCCAGAAAGGATTCCGTACTTTGTTAAATGCTTTGTCAGCATCTACTGAGAGTATCATGGTTCTTGTTCTTTCTTTTATTAATGTATTGTATCATATTGATTAATTTGTGGATGTTGAACCAACCTTGCAGCCCAGGAATAAATCCCACTTGGTCATGGTGGTTAATCCTTTTAATGCACTGTTGGATCCTATTGGCTAGTATTTTGGTGAGAATTTTTGCATCCATGTTCATCAGAGGTACTGGTCTGTAATTCTTTTTGAAGGGGTCTTTGTCTGGTTTTGGGAGCAAGGTAATGCTGACCTCATAAAATGAGTTTGGAAGTTTTCCTTCCATTTTTGTTTTTTGGAACAGTATCAGGAGAATAGGTATTAATTCTTCTTTAAATGTTTGGTAGAATTCCCCTGGGAATCCATCTGGCCCTGGGCTCCTGTTTTTTTGGGACACTTTTGATGACTGTTTCAATCTCCTTACTGGTTCAATCACCTGTTCAGGTGTTCTATTTCTTTCTGGTTCAGTTTTTGTAGTTTATACATCTCTAAGAATGCATCCATTTCTTTCAGATTGCCAATTTGCTGGTATACAGTTGCTCATATAATATATTCTTATAATTGTTAGCATTTCTTTGGTGTTGGTTGTGATCTCTCCCCTTTCATTCTTTCTTCCCTCCCATTCATTCAATTGTGGTCCTTTCTCTTTTCTTTTTGATAAGTCTGGCCAGGGGTTTATCAATCTTACTAAGTCTTTCAAAGAGCCAGATCCTACTTATGTTGATTTGTACTACTGTTCCTCTGGCTTCTATTTCATTGGTTTCTGCTCTGATCTTTATTATTTTTCTTCTCCACTGGGTTTAGCCTTCCTTTGTTGTTCTTTCTCCAGATCCTTTAGGTGTAGTGTTACGTTGTGTATCTGAGACCTTTCTTGTTTCTGGAAAAAGTCTTGTATTGCTCTATACTTTCCTCTCAGGTCAGCCTTTGTTCTGTCCCAAGATTTTGAACAGTTGTGTTTTCATTTTCATTTATTTCCATGAATTTTTAAAATTATTTAATTTCTTGGATGACCTATTCATTCTTTAGTAGGATGCTTTTTAGCCTCCATGTATTTGAGTTCTTTCCTACTTTCCTCTTCTGGTTGAGTTCTACTTTCAAAGCATTGCTGTCTGAAAATGTGCAGGGAATGATCCCAATCTTTTGGTACCAGTTGAGACCTGATTTATGACCTGGGATGTGATCTATTCTGGAGAATGTTCCATGGGCACTAGAGAAGAATGTGTATTCTGTTTCTTTGGGATAAAATGCCTTTAATATATCTGTGATGTCCATCTGGGCTAGTATGTCATTTAAGGCCTTTATTTCTTTGTTCATCTTTTGCTTAGACTATCTGTCCATTTCAGTGAGGGGAGGTGTTAAAGTTCCCTATTATTATTGTATTATTGTTGATGTGTTTCTTTGATTTTGTTATTAATTGGTTTATATAGTTGGCTGCTTGTTAGGGGCATAGATATTTAAAATTGTTAGATCTTCTTGTTGGACAGACCCTTTGAGTATGATATAGTGTCCTTTCTCATCTCTTAGTATAGTCTTTGGCCTAAAATCTAATTTATGTGATATAAGGATTGCCACCCCAGCTTTCTTTTGATGTGCATTAGCATGGTAAATGGTTTTCTACCCCCTCACTTTTAATCTGGAGATGTCTTTTGGTCTAAACTGAGTTTCTTGCAGATGGCATATTGATAGGTCTTGTTTTTTTAATCCATTGTGATACCCTGTGTCTTTGATTGGGGCATTTACATTCTGGGTAACTATTGAAAGATATGGATTTAGTGCCATTGTATTGCCTGTAGGTCACTGTTACTGTGTATTGTCTCTGTTCCTTTGTGGTCTGTTACTCTTAGGCTCTCGCGTTGTTTAGAGGACCCCTTTCAATATTTCCTGTAGGGTGGTTTGGTGTTTGCAAATTCTTTTAGTTTTGTTTGTCCTGGAAGCTTTTTTTTTTTTTTTTTAAGATTTTATTTATTTATTTGACATAGAGAGAGAGGTCACAAGTAGGCAGAGCAGGAGGCAGAGATAGAGGGGGAAGCAGGCTCCCTGCTGAGCAGGGAACCCAATGTGGGGCTTGATCCCAGGACCCTGAGATCATAACCTGAGCCAAAGGCAGAGGCTTAACCCACTGAGCCACCCAGGCGCCCCCTTGTCCTGGAAGCTTTTTATCTCTCCATCTATTTTCATTGACAGCCTAGCTAGATATAGTTTTCTTGGCTGTATATTTTTCTTGTTTAGTGCTCTGAATATATCAAGCCAGTCCTTTCTGGCATGCTGGGTGTCTGTGAATAGGTCTTCTGCCAATCTTATATTTCTACCATCATATGTTGCAGACCTCTTGTCCCAAGCTGCTTTCAGGATTTTCTCTTTGTCATAGAGACTTGTAAGTTTAGATGACAGGGTGTTGACCTGTTTTTATTGATTTTGTGGGGTATTTGATTTCCCTGTGCCTCCTGGATTTTGAAGCTTGTTCCTTTCCCAAATAAAAGAAATTCTTTGCTATAATTTGCTCCAATATACCTTCTGTCCTCTCTCTCTTTCTTCTTCTTCTAGGATCCCAATTATTCTAATATTGTTTAATTTTATGGTATCACTTATTTCCTGAATTCTCTCATGGCCCCGTATTTATCTCTCTTTTTCTTAGCTTCTTTATTCTGCATCATTTGGTCTTCTATATCACTAATTCTCTCTTCTGCATCATTTATCCTAGCAGTAAGAGCCTGTACTTTTGATTGCACCTCATTAATAGCTTTTTTTTAATTTCAACTTGGTTAGATTTTACTTCTTTTATTTCTCCAGAAAGGGATTTTATTTCTCCAGAAAGGGATTCTCTAGTATCTTCCCTGCTTTTTTCAAGGCCTGCTACCACCTTGATAATCGTAATTCTGAACTCTAGTTCTGACATCTTACTAATGTCCATATTGATTAGATCCCTAGCCTTTGGTACTGCTTCTTATTCTTTTGTTTGTTTGTTTTGTTTTTGAGGTAAGTTTTTCTGCATTGTCATTTTATCTAGATAAGAATAGATGAATTAGAGAACAAAATACTAAAAAGAGTAGCAAAATACTACCCTTTTTTTCTGCCTTGTCATTTTTATCCAGGTAAGAATAGATGAATGAGAGAACAAAATACTAAAAGGGTAGCAAAGACCCCAGAAAAATATCCACTAACCAACTCAGAAGAGACCCAAAACTGCGGGGAGAAGAAAGGAGGAAAAAAAATGTGTATGTATATGTATGTGTATATATATTAGGCTGGTGAATATGAACAGGGCCACACACTTGATTTTGGGTTTATATTTTGGTCTTTTAGGAGAAACTGCCTCCCAAAATTTTAAAGAAAGAAAAATGTGTATATATACAAAAATAAGGGTAAACACAGTGAAGGGATAGAATATGACTGTAAAGATGAAAACTTAAAAAGGTTCTAAAAAAGGAATTTATAAGATAAGAAGTTGGTTGAAAAAAGAAAAAAGAGAGGAAAGAACGTGATCAGGTTGGAGACTAGAACAAAGCCATGAGATAGATTTAGGGCATATTTTGATCTGTTAGAAGAAACTGTATCCCCAAATTTTAAAGGAAGAAAAACCTATATGCATACAAAAAATAAGGCCAAATACAATAAAGGGATAGAATATGACTATAACAATGAAAATTCTAAAAGATTTTTTAAAAAGGCATTAATAAGATAAAATAGGTTTGAAAAGGTTAAAATAGGAAAGAGGAAAAATTTTTAAAAATAGAATAAGAAAAAAATAAAATTTAAAATTTTTGACTTTGAAAAACTAAGGAATCATGGGGAAAAAGCCATGAATTCTATGTTCTGTATTCCCTTAGCTCTGGAGTTTTCCAGTTCTCATGGTCAGTGAACTTGATCCTGGCTGGATGTTCTTGCTGATCTTCGGGAGAGGGGCTTGTTGCAGTGATTCTCAAGTGTCCTTGCCCAAGAGAGAATTGCACCGCCCTTGCCAGGGGCCAGGCTAAATAATGTGCTCGGGTTTGCTCTTGGGAGCTTTTGTTCCGTGAACACTTTCCATACAGCTTTGGAGGCAGAGAATGAAGATGACAGCCTCCCAATCTCCACCTCCAGAGAATCCAAGAGCTCAGGGCCCCTCTCTTCAGTGTGCCCTCAGAGAAAAGTAGTCAGTCACTCCTGTCTCCCTTGCCTCTGGCCATACTCTGCTCATCTGGCCTATGACTAAGCATTTCTGTCTCTGGTGCCTGGCCCCCTTTGGAGTTTCCAAACCCAGCTGATTCCTGCAGCATGGTCCCACACTGCTCCTTCTGGAGGAGGAAGGTGAGTCTCCCCAGATCTGCCATTTGGGGAGGGTCCCTGCCTGAAAAGCAGTGGCCCAACTGTTCCTCGCATCACAATTTAAGGTAACCCCAGGCTGAGAGCCCCTCCTTGGCTCCATCTCTGTAGCCAGCTTCCCCACTCTGGGGGCTCTGCCACACTCAAATACCCCCAGTCTTTGTGTGATCCCAAAGGTCCTGAGACCACACTGTTCCCGTGAGGGCTCCCCCACCACCTCAGCTTTGGGAGTCATGTCCCTCAGTGGAGCAAAGCTCTAAAAGTTATGATTTTGTGCTCTGCTGTTCTACCACTTGCTGGGAGCCGCACTACCCCCCATGGTCTATCTTCCCATATGTTGCCTTGGATTCACTTCCCCGCAAGTCCTACCTTCCAGAAAGTGGTCGCTTTTCTGTTTCTAGAATTGCTGCTTTCTTCTCTTCAATCTCTTGTTGAGTTTGTGGGTGTTCAGAATGATTTGATAACTATCTAGCTGAACTCCTGGGACCCAGGGATATATAGGTCTCCTACTCTGCCATCTTGCTCCTCCCCCTTATTTTTCTTTTTAAGAGTAAATTGCCTTTCTAGGTCACGTTTAGTCAATTAGCCAATTCAAGGACAAAGAATATGACTGTATGTTCCATAGACTGTAATTTTTGCTTTTATAAACCTTTCCTTTGTCCTTGTATACATGATTGATCTCCTTTGATGACACATAAATTTTTAGCTGTACTTCGACTAAACATCTCTGAGTTACTCTTTGGCAGTTTGGGGGATATGTCTCTCTCTCAGAGGTGAGCAAATGATGAACCTGCCTAAATGCATACCTCATTGACCCCTTGACTCCTGCTTCACTCTCCTTTAGTTTCTCTGTTAACCAAACTCTGGCTTTCAACCATTGAATACAGCTCTTGGTCATATCTGATTCTATTCTGATTCTGTTTTGCACATGGCTATTCAATTTTCTCTGGTAGTGGCAGCAAAGTGATTTGTTGTTATATATTTTGATATTTTGTCTTGAAGATTATGATATCTTCAGCATTGGGGACATTTGTCTATCACTAGGTCACAAAACTTTGATTTAGATTGTTAGTTAGCTGGTCTCAAACACAGTGTTGAAATGTCACTTGTGTACATATACATCATAAATTATTTGTCTCTTTATCTATTGTAGTTTGGGGTTCTCCAAGACCATGCTCAGGTTCAATAATTCACTATAAGGATCTGCAGAACTCAGCAAAGCTGTTATAGTCATTGTTATGGTTTGTAACAGTGAAAAGATAGACTAAAACCAGCCAGGAGAACAGGCACATAAGACAAGGTTCAGGAGAGACCAGACATGAAACTTGTAGTTGTCCTCTCCAAGTTGGAATTGATGAAGTTTTAGAATATAAATGAGGTTCGGTGGGGTGAGGTCCAGAGCCGATGATCAAAAAATAATTCTTGAGGATCTTTGATGCAAAATGATGGTTTATTAAAGCACAGGGACAGGACCCATGGGCAGAAAGAGCTTCTGCCCAGGTTTGTGAGGGGTGGCAGGTTATGTACAATGGGGTTGGGCAGGTAAGGAAAATGGAGGTTTCAATAGAACTTTCATATGCTAAAGAGGACCTACAAGATACTGGAGGCCTTGAGGCCCTGCCATTGTCAAGGTCATTTTTCCCTCCAGCAAGGTATTAACATTAAGATAGGTGGGAGATTCCTAAAGAATTTCTAAAGAATGTCACAAGTGTCCCACCCAGGAGTGGGAGTGGGAGTGGGAGTGGGGGAAGGTTGCAGGGTGTCAGCTTTTGCTTTGTCCTCAACCAGCCTTCTCTTTCCTCATCAGAATCATGAGGACAGTGCTTATTTCTCCCACCAAGAACATTTGAAAATATGTGCAGAATACTGCTAATCCACAAGGCTCACTAGAGTCCAAAATTTCCACCAGGGGTTGGTCACATAGACATTGCTGACCTTAATCTCCACCCCTCAGAAGTCTAGCTCTTACCATAAACCACATTGTTAGCACAATCTGTCTCTGGGTAAGCAAGACACTTTCTTATCAGGAAGGACATTTCAAAGACCTCAGGAGCCAGAGGCATGGGGCCAAACCCTTCTTTGGCCCAGGTTGATCCTTGTATCCCAACAGTTGATAGTGTCCTCCGTTATTTGCTTGTGTGTGCAGTATGGGCTTAAATAACTAACAAATAGAATTTAGGCAAATAGAATTTTGTGCAAAGCAAGCATCTGATAATGTTTGATACCTGAAAACAGCCCTAGATCAAATAGTATCACAGCAAATTCACCTTTAAGATCTTTGGTGTCTTCCTACCTTTTCCTTTGTGGAACTGTTGGGTCCGTAATCAAAGGAGCGAGACTGATACAAAGCTAAGGTCAAGCAAAGCTTTATTTCATGCCAAGCATCAAGAATCAAACTGACCAGCCAGGGCCGTCTCTTACAAAGAGAGGCGACCCCTCTCTGCCTTACATACTGGCTTTTAAGGGCAAAGGCCATGTGGTTGGGCCTGGCCATGTGCAGGTGGCCAGTGACACAGAGGAAACTGCACAGTCAGGCTAGGTCACACATAAGTGACCAATTGAATTACAATTTACCCTATAATAGACATTTGAACTAGCCTATCACCTTGGTCAGAACTGGCACCCAAAAGGCGCCCAAAGGGCAGGGCCCATACTCCTTGGTAGCTAGGGAGACAGTATGCATGCCCACTGATTGGATACCTCCACCTGGCTTGACCCGCCCTTGTATTTGGGCTTTGTTACCTGGGACTGGTTTCTGGGACTTGTTTTTAAGTAAGTCCCCTGGGGGTGGGGGCAGGGTCGGTTTAAGTTTTACTGCATAAACAACAAAATGGCTATTCAACCAAAATGGAGCCATTTTGGCTAAATAGGCCCTTACAGAACTGCTTAACTTATTTGTGAGTTTATGCTGAGACCCAACACATTGTTCTCACTGTCAGAGCAGACAACCGTTTTCAGATCAGATCGACATTATTTGTCTGATAGGTATAGTTAGATGTCTTCATCTTTCACATGTTAGAAGCAGGAATATCTTGGTCCTTGGCCATGACTATTTGCCAGAGGGAGGCTGGTAGACATGCATTTGGACAGTGAGGGGTCTAAAATATTCTGGTATGACTGTCTCCTGAGTGAGAGCCTGGCAGACCTGGGTGGATATCCGTCTTTCAGTTTAGAGCCTGGAGGCCTGGAATATGTCCCTTGCTGTGGTGCCACTGTTTGTGTGTGAAGATCTATGGAAGCCCCAATGAGGCAAGTAGAGTAATTGGCTTAGGTATCAATAATTGCTTTTGATGGATGTTTCAAAAAGGTGACTGCTAGTTCTCGTTGCCTATCAATAACTATCTTCCTCCTTCCTCTGTGTGTACTTGTGGCTGCCTCTCTTTCCTGGGGGGAGAATTTTAGAGATTAAATGGTCACAGGAGTATGTGACCATACCTATGTCTAATTCATATAGCCAACTTGCCATCAAAGGGACGAAATGTATACAAAGAGTTAAACAACTGATATTGGTTTCACATGATGGAGAAAACTGGGAGCTATGGTTTCTAAGCAGGATTAGCTGGTTTGCATAAGGACTGTTTATATGAGCCTAAATATGTGTTTAAGAGTTCAAACCTCAGATGGAATAGAAATAAAAGGAGGTCATGGCATTTGGCTTGTCTAGAACTTCATGGCTGCTGTCCCTCCCCACCCCCATCTGAAGCTTCTAGACACATGACTTTTCTCTCTCTCTTTTCTCTTAAATGTGAAAACTTCTCAGAGCAAATTAATCAGTATATCTTTCCCTCTCTCCAGAGGGAATCACTAAGTTAGATTATAAAGTCTCTCAGATTAAAACAGTTATAGAAACTAATAAGCAGTTACCTAAATCTAACAGAAATCCACTATTTATTTGTGACTTCAGCCCAAATAGCAAATGAAACACTGAATGTTTAAGGGCTTGACAGACTGTGTAACAGACTGTATTCACTGGTTCAAGCAATCCTAGATAGTAGTACTTCCCTTGACTATTTTCTAACCAGCCAAAGTGGCTAGAACTAATACATCTTGTACAATAGCTAATACATCTTATAATCCCTGGGTCACCACTAAAGGGGGACCAAAATAACCAGTCAAATGAGAGACAAGGACACTTGGTTGTTGGCCAATTGATCTTATTCTCTTGGTATGGGGTAGACTGAAGAGGAAACTAGATATGAAGTGGGTGTTACCTTTTTCTTATGGTATTTGTAAGTATCTTTCTTCTTAATTCTTCTTAACCTAGTCTGCTCTCTATCTCCCAACACTTAAATGTTGCCACAAGCTGACATTTAGCTGACGGTACTGTGTCAAAAAGAAACAGTGGTCCTACTGGCCTTCTCAGCTACTCTGTGAGCTCAACTGACTAAATGAAAGATTGAGAAGTCATAATGAGGGAAATGGAGAGACTACCTGCTTACCTAAGGTGGAAAGACCAGTAGAAAGACATTGGCCACCACTAGGGGCAGGGTTGCTATCCATCCTAGCAGCAGAGCCCTCAGAGCCCACGCATCCCACAAAGAACTAAACTGCCTTCTCTAACCCTGACAGCCTTCTCAAGGGCACACTTCCCTTCCTGAGCATTTGTGGCCAACCATCCTACCCAAGGACAAAATTCAAGACTCTGTTCATATGCTCTCCATGAGTTGTACTCTATAAATCCTGCCTTTGCCTTTGTTTAGAGTGACAATTTCTACATAGTTGTGCTTTCTGGTGTATGACTACATTTTCAGCAGTGTATAAACTAAATGCCTTTAAGCTATTCTTTGGCACCCTTTATTCACTTGGCTGGTGAGCTTCTGTGCTCTTTTAGTTCCCAGCTACCTCTTTGGATCCTCTTTCTCAGGCTTCTCTATTAGCTCCCCCTCATCTTGCTGACTTCTAAACCTTCCGGTATCTCTGGTCTCAGTATTTGGACCACTTCCCTTCTCCATTAGTCTTGTTAATCTCCTTCAGACCTACAGCCTCAAATACTTCTGTATATAATAATGACTCTCTAGCCCAGGCTCTTCCACGGTCTTCAAATGTATCTCAAGAGCAATTCTGAAATTCCACTGGGTAGATCTTGTGAGTGCTCCTATTGTGAGGTTGAGGAATTCTCTTTGATTATACCTTGCTTCTTTTTTATTATCCTTGGCTAATCTGAGGTGGAGGTTGTGAATAGATTCTCTTTGGGGGCTGTATAAATTTCTTAGCTCACTTCCGGCTAAAAAAAGGAAAGTTGGGGGCTGAGGGGTCAGTGTAAATATTGAGGAGTCACAGAATCCTTTTAGTCCAGAACTATTTCTTTTGGCAGTTCAAAAACTTAGCAGATTTATTGTCTGTTTGATCCCAGCCAGTTCCATGTCATTGAAACCATAAATATAGTTCATTCCAAGATCTAGTTCTCAGATTACCATATTTCTTTGCCTGCCTCCTGCCATGCCACCCTGCCTCGTGTTTACTTTGAAGAGGGATACTTTGAGGCCATCAGGCTTCTGTGGGAAAGCTCTACTGTTAGTCTGATCTTTGTTGAAAGTCTGAGTTTTGGTGGGCTTTCCCAATTCATCTTCTGGTTATTAGGGTTTCCAAGCATTTGGCTTTTTTTTTTTTTTGGTAATGTGAAAACCCCAACTTTTGAATTCTTTCTATTCAGTTTTGGTCCTGATAGCAAATTTCTTAAGTGCTTCTTTCTCTTTCTTATATTATCTTGCCCATGAGGTCAGTATTACTTGATAGTACTGTTTTGATTTCCAATCTTCCCCTATAGCTACAGGTTTATTAGTCATGTGAGCTACCAAGTTATTGCAGAGAATAATTCTCTCAGGTGTTTTGTCCCTATATAACTTGGAGTGTGGTCTTCCCAGCCTTGTGTATCTACTTCCTTGTTACCTGTGGGCTGACTGTTCAGTTATTTCTTAGATTTGCTGCAGCAGCACTTCTTTCTGGTACTGATTTTCTGCATTAGTCAGGATTGGCTGGGTTATGCTATGGAAATAAAAATCCCCCAAATCATAGTGATTTAATACAATAAAAGTCTGCCACTTATTGGCAGGGGGGTGGGAGACTGCTGCACTGCCATTCAGGGGCTCAGGCTAACTGAGGTACCATCGTTTTGTAGATGCCACATCCGGGACCAGTGGCCAACAGCTGAGGGAAGAGGGAGACTGGAGAACTGTATATGGGGTATTCTTTGCCCCAGCCCTGGAATGTTATATGTAATTACTGTTCACACTTAATTGGTCAGAACTAGCCATATGACCCCCACATAATGATGAGGAGGCTGACACTTGTAGTCTTTCCTAGACATTATCTACCTCATTGCATTTGTCATTGAGAATAGTCCTTCAGTCTACCTGAATACAAGGTTTGGTTTCTTGTTTTTGGGACTTTTATTTTGTCTTTTGTTTAATGCTGTATCCTTAATTTCTGGTACACACTAAATACTTAATATTTAATGAATGGATGACTGAATAGACTAAGTTTTCTCAGTTGAGCATAAAGAGAATGAAGGAAAGAAGGAAAGAAAAGAAAGAAAGAAAGAAAGAAAGAAATCTGTCTATCTCTAGGTCCTTACACCCATGGCCGCAGTGGTGAGTTGGTGTTGGAACTGTATGATGACCCAGGGGATGGATGGATGTGGACAAAATGTACACCTCAGGCACTGGAGTGTATAATCCCTTCTCAGGGAAAGTTGCTGAGGCCTTCCCTGGGTGTGCCAGGGAGTCAAATACAGAGCTGTTTTGCCCGAGTTCTCTAAAGAATGAAATCTCAGCCTGACAGCCTAGGATTTTGGACCAGAAATGGTCCCCGGGTCATTGCTGCTTGTGTGTATTGGGTTAATGTCACCTGTGCTCTGGGATCCTTGAGTCAAGAAGACAGCTTAAAAACAGATCTGAGAAGCTTTGTATGTGAATGTTCTTAGCATCTTTGTTTATATGCCCCAAACTGTAAACAATCCAAATATTCCTAAGAGGAAAATGAATACACAATTTGTGGTATATATGCCCATTGTATGAATTGGGTCCTATCCAGTGATTTAAAAAAAAGACAAATTGGAGCACTTGGGTGGCTCAACCAGTTAAGCATCCACCTCAGCTCAGGTCATGATATCAGGGCTCTGGGATACAGCCTCACGTAGGGCTCCCTTCTCAGTGGGGAGCCTGCTTCTCCCTCTCCCTCTGCCTGCTGCTCTCCAGCTTGTGCTCTCTCATTCTCTGTCAGATAAATAAAATCTTTTTAAAAAATGGGACAAATTAAGGATACATACAAAAACATGGATGAATCCCCCAAATATTATTTTTTTCCAAAAATATGTTAAATGAAAGACTCCAGACATTAAAAAATACATACTGTATGATTTCATTCATGGGAATTTCTAGACTAGGCAAACCTAGTCTCCAGTGACACAAATCAAAACAGTGACTGCCTGCCTCCTGGTGGGAGTGTGGAACTGACTAGAAAGTTGCACCAAAGCACTCTTTGCGGAGATGTAAATGTTCCATATCTTGACTGGGGCTGTGGCTACATGTCCCAAACTTATTGAATTCTATATTTTAAATGGATGTATCATGTTGACATAAATGATATATTTCTAAAAAATTATGACAGTATAAAAATTTATTTAACAAGACAGAAATAAAACTGATTCTAAGCTGGTGAGCTCAGAGGGGAAAGGACAACTGAAAAACCTCTTGGAGTTGACACTACTGGTTGTGAACTCGCCTTCTTTGTTCAGGCCCTCCCACCTTGCATTTGACTTCATCACCAACTCTAGGCATGGCCTAGATGGTCTAAGTGTGAGTTCATTCCTTTGATGATTGGTTCACAAAAGGACATGTTATACAATTTGGGCCGAAGAGAAGTAAGAAGCCTGTTTGGAGTTCCTCTTGGAACAATTTCCATAGTTCTATAAAAGGAAATGTAATGGGATTTGTTTCCTGTCTTAATTTCATCTGAGGACCTAGGGCATTCAAATTTTCACAGTCTCATCTACAGCTAGGTGTCTCGGCCTCCTCATCTTTAAAAAGGGGATGACAACAGCAACTTTGCCTGGCATTGTTGAGACTTTTTCATTTAGTTACAAATAAATTTTTAAGCACTTGCTATATGCTACAGACTGTTCTAGGAGCTGAGGTATATTTTATTCAGTGAACAAAACTGATGACATCTCCACTATAAATGAAACATTGATAGTAAAACCCACTACACAGTGTGTAGTTCATGGTAGTCATTATTACACGAATGGAAAACAAAAGACCCCAATGTTCTGTTAAAGGGTCATTTTCCAAAACTTGTAGAACCATCACTCTCACACAGATATAAACATGAACACCTGTTAAGAGATTTTATTGTGCTTACTAATGAGAAAACTGGTAAAAATTTCACAACCAGATCAAAGGAGAATCCAAAGAATAGTTCCATTTATAGATGGTTTGGGAATATTGAAATGAATGTACAAGTGGATGCAAGATTGGCTTTTCCACAGAAAGGAAGGTCAATCCTCCCTTGCACTTATTTACATGTCTCTAGGCAAGAATGATTTTGCATTGCCATCTGTTGTCTACGATTTATAGAATTGCAAATTCGCTCACCTAAAATCAAGATTAGATAACCAGAACCAATGTGCTCTAAACAATGCATAGTTTTCCACCGAAGCACACATGTTCAGTTCTATTGGCTAAGTGGGTCTCCTATATAAACTCAAAGGACTTCTGTAATTGGAAAGCAAAAGTGCAGGCAGTGTTCAAGGGGGTCTGGGTGTGATAAAGACACATGCCAGAAGCCACAGAGTGGCTAATCAGGGCAGGGGAGCCATGTGGAAAGTTGGGTAGGTATGAACCAGGCAGGCAGAAGGGAGGAGAAGGGCACACCACAATGAGGAAACATATCAGTAAAGACTGAATTCCTTACAAGTAATAGAAACTGACATGAGCTTGTTTAAGGAAGAAGGGGGATATTATGTCACAGGCATCTTATGGGGCCAAAGGGCAGGGATAAAGTGCCCTGGAATAATCGGAAAACTGGGACTTGGGTGCTAGCAATGCTGGTCCCCATTTCGCACCCCTCCTCCCCATTGGATAGTTGCTTCATTTCTCTTGTCAAATATAAAACCGGATATTGGTTAATGCTGTAAGTATAGACTTTATTCAGTCATAAGCATTGCAATGGGGATGAGGGTCCAGTGTGAACGGAGCTCAACTTTGGTTTGTACAGAGATGACTGGGAGCTCTGAAAGAAGAATGGGGGGAGCTAGAGCAGAGACTGGGTTTGTTCATTGGTGCTCTTCTGGTGGAAAAGCAAACTTCTCACATCTTTATGACAGGACGGTGTGCAAATTAAGGCAAGGAGCCCAAGGACTGAGAGGGAGAATTGGCTAAGAGGGAGCCAGGAGTGATTCCTCTAAATGTTTGTATTTCAAAGAGATAGCACTTAGGTCCTTGAGAAGACAGTTCTGGTGGTGGTGAACATCTAAAGTTTGACCAAGAAGAGAATCTTTGCCACTCTCTCCCCACAGACTGGCTCCCTTGGCTTCTAGCCCATGTGGTAGAACATGGTTGCTTTAGGTGGGTTCCCTAGAAACAGATACTTGAGATGGATTTGGAGGATATGTTGGGGGTAGTATTCTCAAGGAAAGCCTACAGTGCAGGAAGGAAGCAAGAGTGGGAAGCAGAGGCCCAACCAGGGATGGTGGAAGGGATCTGGGATGCAATCCACTGGAAGGTTCTTATGCCTTGAGGCTGGCCTTTTGTATTTCTGTGGCTCTTGGTGAGCACTCCATGGCAGCAGCTGATTTTCAAGAGAAAAGGTCACTTTGAAATGTTGGAAGCTCACATAGCACCAGGCAGATGGGTGTACAGTTCCCCCCCATCCCCCGCCCCCGGCAAGGAGATCTGGTCAGGGCACCATAACACACAGTTTAGGGCAACTACCCACACTTTCTTTATTTGGCATCCCTGCCAATCAGATTTTGAAATCTCATGTCAGTGTCATATGTGGGGGTTGGGAGCTGTCCGACTAGCTCCACTTGATTGTGGAGCCCACACCAGACCAATTAACTATGGCCTGGAGGTCATGTCATAGTTGTGGAGAAGAGTGCCCACCACAATTGCATGTATGATAATGGCAATGGCAGGCCCTCTGCAAGGTGGGTGAGCCCCCGGGGGCACCCTCATCTTGTAGTCCATGGAGTTGCACCCCAGGGATGCCATCCGCACAGAATACCGTGTGGAATCTACTCCTGGAGTATGTAGCATTGGGATTTTAGTGCTAGGTGGTTGAGGGGCTCCAGAACATGCTACCCCAAACTGTGCCTTTTTGGCATATGCATTGTTTTGAGGCCATTGAGAACCAACATGTACAGGAAATGCTCTAGAAGCAGGAAACAAATTTTCCTTTGGTAAAGTAAATTTGAATTTATTATAAAGGAGATTTCTATTTGTAGAGAAGTTTCCCTCTCTTGTACCAGGAAGAGGAAGACTCTTAACTACTCTTATCAGTGGAGTGGACACAACTTAAATCTGCATAACAAACATTATTAAAGAACCCTTGTTTACCATACTTCTGATCACCTTCCAATGCCCCCACCCAAAAACCCCAAGCCCTTTTTCCTTTAGCCTCTGTTGGCATAGAAGCTCTAAACACCCCTTTGAGTTACTCATCTCTGGATGCTCCCATGTGTTACCTGCACAATGGGTGTGTTAATAAACTTCAGCTTGTTTTTTTCTCTTGTTAAGCTCTCTTTCGTTTTCAGAACCCCAGCCAAGAACCTAGAAGGGTAAAAATAAAAAGACATTTTTGTCTCTTCTCCAGGGATGAAAGGCATTTCCCAGAGACTGGATTTGCAGGGAGCAGCCCAAGGAATAACTACCCACTGAGCATGGAGCTGCCAAGGGTGTGAAGTGGGGCAAGGGACAGGAGGCTGATCCAGAGCTCAGAGTGCTTCGTATTCCTCATGACGAATTTTTACCCACCTTCTTCTACCCAGCTGGGGGAGCTGACAAAGAAAAGCCAAATGGGGACAGAATTAAAAAAAGGGCTCTGAGTTCAGTGCCCCACCCAAATCCAATCTCTCTCCGTGAGGCCCATGCTTGAAGCCCTACTTCTGGATTGCATCTTCCCCATCAAAATTTATGTGAGTTCTGTGCGCCATCGCCTTGAACCTTCTGTCTGCTTCTTAAGTCCCAGCTGACTGGGTAAACACCTAAGCATTAATGTGTTAATTACACATACAAACTTTGGCAAGCATCTATCTCAAAATGCCTTTTCTAGAAGGAGAGATTCTAATGGTGAGAATCCTGAGCCCTCTGGGGACAAAGCTTCCAAAGAGGCTTTGGAAACCTGTCATATTCCATGTGTTAGACTGCCCTGGGGTGGTCCTTCATTCAATAGATGTGTCCTTCATCTTTGTCCCCTTGACTTCAGTGGGAGCCCCAGCCACAGGCCATGTGGTCACATCACCACTAGGTGGCAGTGGCACCACGTTCCTAAGTCCTCAGGACACCAGCCCCCCCCACCTGAGCCCAGTGGGTTTATAGGATGTAAATAAGAGGAGTAGGGGTGTAAGACATGGAGCCCCAGCTTTGGAGCCTTCCAGATAAAATGGAAACTACTGCTTTGCTACTTAGAGACTCCAGGCCTTGGGGAAGGGGCTGGATTTGTGCCTCAGTTTCCTTACTCAGAGTCAGAACTAACGTTCTGTGTTGAGAAGATAGTAACGTGTCACCCCTGGGGCTTCTCCCTGGAACTCTCCATGTGGAGCAACTGGAACACTCACACACTGTCTGGGGGTAGGGGGAGTGTGTAAAGTGCTGTGACCACTTTGGAAAATTCCTTGGCAATTACGTAAAAAGTTAAATGCCCATCTGTCCTATGACCCAGGCCTATCTGTCCTGTACTTCCTTTTTTTTTTTTTTTTTAAGATTTTTATTTATTTATTTGACAGAGAGACAGAGAGCACAAGTAGGCAGAGCAGCAGGCAGAAGGAGAGGGAGAAGCAGGCTCTCCGCTGAGCAGGGAGCCCAATATGGGGCTCAATCCCAGGACCCTGGGATCATGACCTGAGCCAAGGGCAGACACTTAACCTACTGAGCCACCCAGGCGCCCTTGTCCTATAGTTCTAATCCTAGGTATTTAACCCAGAGCAATGAAAAGTGATGTCCACAAAAAGCCTTGGGCAAGAATGCTCACATGAGCTTTATTTATAGTATCTCAAAACTGGAGACAGACCGGGAGTCCCTCAACAGACGCATCAATAAGCAAATTGGGACATTGTCACGTAAGGAGCACCACACAACACTGATACACACCACAGGAATGAATCTCAGATGCAAGGCTGAGTGAAAGAGCCCAGACGCAAAAGATTCATGTGATTCTGGTTTATATGAAGTTCTAGAAAATGCAAAACTAACCCGTGGCAATAAGCATCAAAATGGTGGTTGCTTTAAAGGGAGGGTGCAGGAGATGGGGACAATCCCTGGGGATGTTTCTGTACCTCAGCTTCAAGCCTCATGACCTCTTCACAGACTCCTGGAGGAGCATTGTAGGCTCCATCCATGGTGTAGTTGAGGGAAGGGACTGGGGGAAGGGGAAGTCTAGTAGAGGTCCAAGGTTCTGGGACTTTAACACTTCAGAGGTAGTGTAACAGGGAGTGCTCAGTAGTCATTTTCTTCTTTTATTCCTGGTTGTAGCAGGATATGTTGCCAACCAGCCAAAAGGTTACTTACTCTAGCTTCTCTTACACCAAGATGAGGCCACGTAAGTAAGAGGTGTATGTGTGACTTCCTGGAAGAGTTTCAATGCAGGGGTGGGGGAGGGAGCCCACCATTTTCCCTCCTTCCTCCTGCTTGGAACACAGATGTGATGACTGGGGCGCTGGCAGCCATCTTGGGCCACAAGTTTGAAAGTGAGGGCAGAGTGAAGTCTTGGAAGAGGTTTGTGGACCTGTTCCCAGTCTTGGCCTGTCTGCCTCTGGACTTGTGTAACAGTCACTGCTAACTGGGATTCTCTATAACTTGCTGTCACACCCAAACCCAAGCGATATGACTGTAGAGGCCATTGAGAGGAGGTTAAGACTGTGGCCTCTGGACCAAAACAGCTGGCCTCACACCTGGGTTGTCCCTTGCCAGCCAGATGACTCTGGGATGCTCACCTAACTTCTTTGTCTCTGCTTTCTCACAGGAAAATGGAGATTAAACTACCTACCTTGTAGGGTTGTTGCAAGGATTGGAGGAGTGGACAAAGAATAGTGCACTTAGAAAATATTAAGCATAAGTTATACAAATAGTTGCTAGTACATAGCAAGTGCTCTGTAGAGTGTGGGCTTTTATTGTTTTGGCACAGAGAGATACACACAGTGTGTGCGTGCGTGCGTGCGTGTGTGTGTGTGTGTGTGTGTGTGTAAAAGCTGGTCTGGGTGATGCTATCAAGCCACACTGGTGCTGTCTGAGGAGAAGGCTTCCTGCAGGTGGCGGTTGTGTCCTCTTCATTTGACTTCTGGAACCTTACCCAGAGGCTGGCTCTGGACCTTCCTCAGATGCAGAGCCAATGTTTTCCTTCTGCGACTGGCCATGAGGTGGTGACGTTCCCAAGGCTGTCCCAATCTATCTACCCTCCCACCCCCCGCACCCCGTGTCCTGCAGCTCCTCCTTGCCTGGGTCTTTCTCATCATACTTACAGTGAGGGGGCTTTCCCCCCCGGGGGTGGGCAGTTGAGTATATAATAAGTAGGACTGCCAGATTTGGTACATAAAAATACAGGCCTCCTGGTTCAATTTGAATTTCAGATAAACCACAAGGTTTTTTTTACTATAAATATGCCCCAAATATTGCATTTTATCTGGAAACCCTAAGTGTGAGACCCTATCTACTGGGACCTTCACCTCTGCCTGAGGTCTCTGTCCTATTCTTCCTCCCCCTGCAGGTTCTGGTGGTGGGTGGAAGAGCAGGGCCATTCCAGGGAAACCTCCAGTGTCTGTGTCCCTTGCTGCCTTCGTCACTTCCCAGATGCTCTCTCTTCTGCCACCCTGGGAACTTCCTCTCCTCTGGAGCTTGGAAAACTGGCTCTGACCTGTCACAGGCCTTCCAAGCTTCTGGAGGATCTGTGTGCTATGCTCGGAGTCCTTCAGTTCCTAACTCAAAGCTGACTTTTGACATTTAAAAGCCTAGCCATGGCTTTGACTCTATTTTCCCATCCTGTCCCTGGGAGAGGTGGTAGCTCCTGGAGCTGAGAAAGAAGCCAGACCCATGAGGAAAGGAAGCTGATATTTCCAGGTGTTCTCCAGCGACACATGGAGGGTCTCATGTAAACGTCCCCACAGTCTTGTCATTACTCTTGTCCCAACCCTCTTCTTTGTTCACGTGGCCACAGAGATGGTCATTGTCACCGCTGTCAGGATATTAAAGGACAGGTGTAGCTGGTGCATTTCCATCCTCCTCCCCCTGGCATCTGTCAGAAAATACAACAATCGGCCCCTGGTGCTGTTTCCCAGAGGGGACTGTCATCGTGTCTGTCCTGTCAGTTGATGCCAGGTGCAACACATGAGAGAGGAGAGCTCATCTCTCTGCTGTGTGCTCTGGACCAAGGAAAGAAGACAGAGGAAGCTTCCGAGACTTTTGAGGACTGAAAAATGCTTTATGGCAGCTGAACACACCTTCTGGCAGATGCCGTGCAAAGTCCTCATGTCCCCCCACCTGAGCATTGCTGAGGAGCCAGCCTGTTCCCTGCAGACACGTCCAGGAGACTGAGGAGCCCCGTGCATGATGTTACGTGAGGGGAGTGAGGGTTTAATTCTGGCCAGTGCTCTTCCTCAGCCATCAGGCTAAAAATGCACCCATTTGTGTAAGACACAGGCCTTAGTCACCAAGGAGGGTGAATGTGTGATGGAGAGAGCGTCCTACACTTGGCAAACGTGCTGAGAATTCACACTTCCTGAATCAAAGCCCCTGACATTTTCAGAAGAGCCAAATTTAATCAAGGCGTTTTGAAAGATCCAAACTGCATCAGAGAGACAGGAGGCCCTATTAGCAGCATGAATCTTGATGACTGCTTAGAATTGCATTTGCTTGGAAGTCTAGCTTCCACAAGAAATGATGAGAAATTCGACTCTGTACGGCTCGGGAAGAGGGCCTGTCTCAAGCCACGGCACTGGGATAAAATTTGGAAAGACCATCTATGCCTGAGATGCCATGTTTGCCTCAAGATGCTCCGAGGGTCTTGGGAATGAAGTGGGCAGAAGTTTTGCCCATGTGAAGATTGTACATTCCAATAAAACCTCATTTAAAGGCCAATAATCAAAACATAAAAGTGATGGGGCACCTGGGTAGTTCAGTCTGTTGAGTGTTGGACTCTTGATTTCTGCTCAGGTCATGATCTCAGGGTCTCAGGATCCAGCCCTGCAATGGGCATGGAGCCTGCTTGGGATTCTCTCTCTCCCTCTCCCTACCGCCCTTCTGCTCACACATACTCTCTCTCAAAAACAAACAAACAAATAAACCTAACAGTGAACTGCTCTGAAGAGGAGGCCTGGAGGCCCATCTGTCCCTATCTGATATTTGCCATGTCTGTCTGTCTGTCTTATTTCTCTCCCGACTGGAATGTGAGCTTTATGCATGCTGGATTTTTCTTCTGACTTGCTCCCCAGTGCCTTGAACATTCTCAGACCCAGGGTAGCCCTAGGTATGGAGTCGTTGAATGAACAAATGATTGCCAAGACCTCGGAGGCTTTGCAAGGCACATCATTTATTACTATTCTTTTTTTTTCTTTTTAAAGATTTTATTTATTTATTTGACAGACAGAGATCACAAGTAGTCAGAGAGGCAGGCAGAGAGAGGAGGAAGCAGGCCCCATGCAGAGCAAAGAGCCCGATGCGGGGCTCGATCCCAGGACCCTGGGATCATGACCTGAGCCGAAGGCAGAGGCTTTAACCCACTGAGCCACCCAGGCGCCCCCATTTATTACTATTCTTAAAGGTACTATTAGCATCCACTCACTGAGTGTATGCTAGCCTGTATTCCAACAGCATGTTGAGCAGTTTGCACACACAATCTTATTCTATCCTCACAATAAGCTTGTCTGTATGCATTTGTGTCCCTGTTTTATAGAGAAGGAAACAGAGGCTTTAAGATGTGAAATATAACTTACCCAAAGTCACATGGCCTGGAAGTGGGAGATATGCAACACAGGCCTGTGTGGCTTGAAGACTGAAGTACCCCACTGGCCTTCTCTCTTTCTTTCTCTCTATTAAGCAAAACAAAACAAAACAAAAACAAACAAAAAAAACCCCCACAGCTTTATTGAGCTATAATTCATGGGCCATACAATTCACTTACTTAAAATACACAACTCAGTGACTTCTGTAGAGGCACAGAGTTGTGTAGCTATCACCACAATCCATTTCAGGACATTTTCATCTCTCCAGAAAGAAACCCCATACCCATCATGAATCATCCTCCATTTCCCCCCCCAGTTCTTCCAGCCTGAGGCCACCACTAATCTTGCTTTCCATCTCTATAGATTTGCCTCTCCCAGAAATTCCATATAGATGGAATCATACAATATGAGGCTTCTTGTGTCTAGCTTCTTTCACTTAGCCTGTGTTCAAGGATCATCCGTGTGGTAGCCTGAATCACTGCCCGTTCCATTGTATTGCTCAATGATATTCCATTGCATTCCATCCAGTGTGTGTGGGTATGGCACATATGGTTTATCCCTTCATCAGTTGATGGACATTGGGGTTGTTTTTAACCTCTTGACTAATATAATGATGCTACTATGAACCCTCATGTACAAGATTTTTCATGGATCTGTTTTCTTACTCTTGGGCGCATACTTAGAGGTGGAATTCCTGGGTCATATTATCTCTATACTTAGCTTTTTGAGGAACTACTTGACTGTTTTTCAAAGTAGTTGTACCATTCTTACCAATAGCAGTGTATGAGGGTTCCAAATTCTCCACAGCTTGGTCAACACTAGTCCTTAACTGACTTTGAATCTAGTCGTCCTAGTGGGCATGGTGCAGTATCTCCTTGTGGTTTTGACATGCATTTTCCCATGGCCCACTGGCATCTCAAACCCAAGCACTCACCATGACTTTGGGTCTCCTGGCACTGGCTGTCAGTTCTGTCTGGTGGCTTCCCCACTGGTATCCTTATCAGAGGTGAACCTCATCCTTGCTCTGGCTACTGGGAAAAAAGGCTTCCTTCTAAATGGTGGGCTGTGGATCCTAGTAGCTGAAGGACATTTTGTTTCCCTAGTATGAGTACTCGAAGTTGGCAGAGTGTGTGGAGTTAAATTTGGCAAAGAGTTGGAGCATGAGAAGGAGAGCCAGGGGAATGTAGAGCAGTTAGGGAAAGATCAGGAGGGAGAGACTGAGCATGGCTGGTGCCCAAGAGAGGAGACTGGGCAGGTGATGTCCAAAGGGGAAGTCTGTAATGAAATGGTGTGTGTCCTACAGTGTGACCTCCCTCTCAACGTTCCTGTGACATCCTAAGTAAATCTTCACTGCTCATCACGGTCTTGTGGAGTTTTCTTTCTGGGGTGTATGTGTGTCTGTGCAGTGACAGAGGGGAAGGATAGGAGGCAGTGTTGAATTAGGCATGAGGGTTGGTGTGGAGTGAAATCAGGGATTTCTCAGGGATGGTCTACATGGGAGTGACAGGTCGGTCACCCGAGCTGAAAGTGTTCCTTAATGTGCTTGATAAATGCTCAATCCCGGGCCTCCTCCCAGACTGGCTGTTGAATCAGCATCACTTGGCATGGAACCTGGGAGGCAGAATTTTATTCATTCTTGGCTTCTAATATTTGAGAACCATCAAAGGGACCTCAGGAACCTCCATCAGCTCATAGTCTGTTCTGCTTCTAGCCCTTCTGTTTCTGGTGGTGGAAGGTAAGGGACTCATACAGCCCCAGGTCTTCTGGATGTTCTTCTCACGAGACCAGTACTTTCTGAGTAGTAAGGTCCACCGGGTAGCCTTGTTCAGTTTGGTTTCCTCTGCATGTTTATTGCAGATGCTTCTCCACATTTCTGATCTCTGGTCGACACCTGGCAAGTTTCCCCTAGTTTCACATTTCTCGGGTGATTTCAAGGGGCAGACAGGAGATAGTCACAGCCCTCATCAGAGTGCCTCTCCATCCATCAGGATTTCCATCTCCTTGGGGCCCTTCCTCATACCCCTAGTGAGAATACCAGGCATGAATTAATGTCTGCCCTTGACTTTAATTGCTTTTATTTTTCTCAAAATATGCAGGTTGAATAGGTTGACCTCTTTCCTCAGACCCAACCCTCATATTCCTCTTCTATCAAAACCTGCACATTCAAGTGAGCACAGAACAGTGAGAGTGTGATGGGTATGATGACGGATGCAGGGTCCCTTATTCAAAGCCCACAGAGGGCTCTAATCTGTGGCATCCCTTTTCTCCCTCATGGTACAGTAACATTCCAGGCTGTGAACAATAATAATGAATTAAATATAGCTGAAACTTGTCTACTGAGTAAATACAACTCATGTCATAATCAAAATGTAACTTTATTTTTGGTCTCAAATGGTCCTTTTACAATTTTTCAAGAGAGTGACTTTCCCCAGCCTCTGAACATGAGGACAACTTGTTTCCTACTCAGTCCTATGTCATAGATGGTCTTTCAGTCACTTTTCATTAATAATGAGGATGTATCCAGTCAAGGATATTAATCAAATCCTCAGTCTTCACTTGTTCTAACATGTAGGTTTTGTAATCATTCAGACATAGTGAGGCCAACAGATCGGGAGGCTGTCATTGAAAAGATAGTTGTGATGCTCACAGATCCCAAAGAGAAGGGGACACACCATGCCCCAGGGAGCTACATGTAGAGGCACAGGGGTCAGGCTGAGGGAGTGAGGAAAAGCGTGAGCAAGAGCCTTTATTGTATTTTCTGTGAGGTTGGGTAAGCAGGTTTAGGATAGGCTGGTTTGGATAATTTCAGCAGGCTCTGGGGCATAAGAGCTGTCCCTAATTGCCTGGTACTTGGCCCTGAGGTGATTAGCTTAGTGAGTAGTGGCCCAGTGTGAGAGTCTAACTGAGGAGGTTGTTGTTGGGGTATGGGCTCTGGATTGGTGGGTTTGCATAGGAAATGTATTCTTTCGAAGTCAAGACTTTCTTTTTTTTTTAAACTATCTCTAAGAATTGGCTAGCCCTGGCTGTCCCTCCAGGGTCAGCAAAGCCCCAAAATGTCAAAACACCAAAAACACAGACTACAAAGAGATGACTAATACATCACTTAAAGGTAAGACTTCTCTCCATGTTGAGACCTGTGGTTGGTAGCTATCTCCTACTGGGAAGAAATGACTTCTGTTCTTCTCTTACCCTCCTCTCTCCCACATGCAAGCTACTGTTTGAGACCCCACCAAGGTGTAGTGCATGGAGCTAGGATAGCAAAGTTGATCCCAAGTGCCACCATCAGTGTGCCCCTTTTCATAGCTCTCATCCTGGGAGGAATTTGTCCTCCCAGCTGAAACCTTGAGCAAGACTTAACATGGCCCACATCTGGCACACATCTGGTACACACAGTGTTGATTGCCTGGGCAGGAGTACAGCCATAGGCCATGCTACCCCCACTGCAGAGAACCCAGAAGAAGGCCTCCGGATGTTCCCATTGAAGCCCACTCTCTATAGACCAGAAGCGATGGAGGCAGCATTCCATCCAAACCCTCAAGATCCCAGCACAGTTTCCCACAAAGAATTTCCTCTCAAATCCTATCTCCTCCCACACTCTGACCCAGTTTTCACATCTGTGATCCAGCTGAGGGTTCCCACTTCCTTGGCACATCTCCATATGGGGAGACTCATTCAGATTTCACTGCCTCTCCGGTTGGCATCTCTGAACCTGAGGCCAGAGGAGCCCTGTCTTCACATCCCACTGAAGAGGTATCATGATCCTGCTACTGCTCAGGCTTCCTTTCCTTTTTGCCTCCTGTCCGGATAGTGAAGCTTCAAGGTTCATAGAGCCAAGTTCCACTTTTTTAGAGAGGAATAGAATCACAAGTAGCAAGATGCTGCTTTCCATGAATGTATGGAGAGATGTTACTTTCAGGTCCTGTGAACAAATTTGTCTGCCCAAAGCTTTCTAGAGAGGGCCAGAGCCAGTGCTAGAGAGGGACCATTAGCTCCACCCAACTTCCTTCATCCTCTTCCTTCAACATTTTTACTAAGAATACTTATTACATTGAGGGAAAACCCCAGAAGGCTGGAGGCAGTGGCAAGATGTAGAGGTAGTGGCAAGAGGTAGAGGGCAGACATGTTGGAGAGATCTCTGGAGTCACAAATTTTGGGTAGAACTGAGGTTTTTACTCAGATATTTTAACTGTTTATCTCCAGGAATCACTCATGTCCACCTGATTTCTAGTTTGGAAGCCTGTATTTAAACTCACAAAAGCTTGTATTTAAACTCATAAAAGCCTGTATTTAAACTCCCTGTCACACAGGGACACCTGGGTGGCTCAGTCAGTTAAGTTGCTGACTCTTGATTTTGGCTCAGGTCATGGTCTCGGGGTTATGGAATCGAGCCCTATGTTGGGCTCCACACTCACTGTGGCGTCTGCTTGGGATTCTCTCTCCCTCTCCTTCTGCCCTTCCCTTCCCCCCTCAAATAAATTTTTTTTCCTCAAATAAATTTTTTTTAAAGATTTTATTTATTTATTTGACAGACAGAGATCACAAGCAGGCAGAGAGGCAGGCAGAGAGAGAGAGGGAAGCAGGCTCCCCGCTGAGCAGAGAGCCCGATGCGGGGCTCGATCCCAGGATCCCGAGACTATGACCTGAGCTGAAGGCAGAGGCTTTAACCCACTGAGCCACCCAGGTGCCCCTTCCTCAAATAAATTTTTAAAAAAATCTTTAAAAAAATAAATTCACAAAAGCAGGTCTTCCTGTGTCTTCCTACCCAGCAGTTATAGGGAAGAAAATAATTGGGGATTTGGAACAGAGGTGTCAAAGGCCTGCCATCCCTGATAAGATGTATGTCCTAAAAGTTTTCTAGTTTTTCAAAGTTTTTGTGACTTCTATCTACACACACACACACACACACACACACACACACACACACACTGCCATTTGATATTTCTGAAACGCAACCAGAGGCAGAACCTTAAACACATCTCAAGTTGTGATCACAGAGACAGTGGGCTCCCCCTGTGGTTGAGGTTCTGTAGGGCATTTCATAATAAATTTATCAAAGCCACAGGAGCCAAAGCTTTATAAATAATTCTGGCATCCTTCATTACTCATTATTTGCTGTTAGCCTGTTGGGGGCAATTAGTCTCCTTAGAAAGGAGAGGCTTCCCATTAACATAGTTGCATTCACAGCACTTTTATTTTTATGAACATTTCATTTCCCCAAACTCCAGATGAATTTTTGCAATGTTGGAGATTTTTTATTTATGAAAACTGAAATAGCTGTGCTCCAATGGAACCTGAGGATTTATTCATCCATCTTGGAGTCACCTCCAGACAAATTGCAACCCCAGTGTATGCTGAGCACTGTGCCAGGAAGGGGCTGTAAAGTCCATGTGGACGTGTCCCTGAACAGGAGCTGAAAAAATTCACAGAGGTGAAATAGACAATTAGAGTCCAGTGTGAAGAAAGTTGACATATGGACCATGAAAAGCAGATCAAGGTTAAGGAGCGGATACCAAGGATGGTTGGGTTTTGAAGCATGTATAGAAGTCACACAGATACAGAAGGAAGGGTTTTCCAGGCATAGGGAGCAGCATGTGTGAAAGCATGGAGGTCTGAGAGCCGAGAGGATCTTACCCGCTTCTGGTGGATCCAGGGAGGCAATAAGATCTTTGAAGGAGGAAGTTTGTGTAGGGTGTTGAGAAAGAAGGGTCTTGTTTCCTGGTGTTTCTGAGAGTAGAACTATAGGACCCCTGGTGCGTCAGTCATTTAGGAAATATTAAAAGCTTAAAATGCATTTTTGCCAATAATATAATAATAGCAATAAAATAAAAATTTAAAGTGGGGAAAAGGAGACTGATGTTGAGGAAAATGAAAATCAAAAACCAGGAGGTAAAGGAACAGTAGCCAGAAGAATAAGTTCTTAAATTAGATTTGGAAGTGATAATATGTATGTGCTGTATAATAGATAGTTATAAAATACATACAGATGTGCATATATATTATATATATAAAATGCATACATGTATAGTATATATGTATACTTATAGTAAATGTATGGTATGTATATATATATATATGCCATTTACATATAAGTATTTTTTAAAATTAAGGTATAAGGTACATATAGTACAATTTTAAAAACCTTAAGCCTGATGAACTCTTACATATGTTTATGCCAAGACACAGAACATTTCCATCACATGAGAATGTTCCCTCATGCTGCTTCCTAGCCAGTCTTCCCAGTCCAGAGAGCCCTTACCCCATGGATTACTTTTGTTTGTCCTTGAGCATCACATGAAGAGAATTATACCGTATGTGCTCTTTTGTGTCTTGTTTGTTTGGCTCAACACAATGCTCATGAGGTTCCATGGTCTTGCTGCAACCTTGGTGGTTTATTCTTTTTTATTGCTGAGTAGCATTCCAGTGTATGAGTATACCACAGTCTGGTTATCCATTCTCCTGTTGATGGACATCTGGGTTGTTTCAGTTTTGGGTTGTTGTGAAAAAACATGCTACGAACATTTCTGTATATGTTTTTTGGACATGTGCTCATCTCCTTTAGGTGTGTGCCTAGCTGTAGAGTGGCAGTCTGAAGTCGTTACACCAGTTTACATTTCCACCAGCACTGAACGACAGCAAACTGTATTTTTAAGATGGATAATTCAGCTTCGAGTAAGTATGCCTGTACACTTATAGTTTGGAAGACTTGCTAAAGGACCATAAGCCTGAAAGTCAGCGTCCTGGGTCTGAAGTTCTCACCTTGCCACCCAGCCCTGTATATTGTGCTGATCACCTCATTATCTTGTGTCTTCATTTTATTTCTTTTTTTTAAAATCATGTTATGTTAGTCACCATACAGTACTTCATTAGTTTTTGATGTAGTGTTCCATGATTCCTTGTTTATTTATAACACCCAGTGCTCATTGCAATACATGTCCTCCCTAATACCCATCTCCCTCCCCTCTGAAACTTTTGGTTTGATTCCCAGAGTCCACAGTCACTCATGATTCATCTTCTCCTCCGATTTTCCCTCCTTCATTTTCCCCTTTCTTCTCCTAATGTCCTCTGTGCTATTCCTTATGTTCCTCAAATAAGTGAAATGACATGATAATTGACTTTCTCTGCTTGACTTACTTCACTTAGCATAATACCCTCTAATTCCATCCATGTTGATACAAAAGTTGGGTATTCATCCTTTCTGAAGGCTGAGTAATATTCCATCATATATATGGACCACATCTTATGTATCCATTCATCTGCTGAAGGACATCTCGGTTCCTCCCACAGTTTGGCTATTGTGGACATTGCTGCTGCTGCTATGTCTTCATTTCTTTGTCTGTAACACAAGTGGTTTGGACGCTGATCTCCAAAGTCACTAGAATTCTATGGGTGGCAGTATAATATTTAAATGTTTTCTCATGTTTCTCTCTGTATTTCCCCCCCTGATCTCCTACTACTATGCAAGTTTGGCCAGCAAGGCCCTTCATCTTTCCTTGTCTTCAGGGAAAGGAAGGCACAGCAGAGATTAGGTAAGAAAGTAGGTAAGACTCCTGGATTTTGAGATCCAAAAGCCAAAGTTTTGGTAGGGAGAGGGATGAGCTCAGGCCTGAGTAATCTGAGAGACTATATGACGCATAGTAGAGATTCTAGTTCCCTGCTCTGTACATTCTCACCCCTCCACCAGCACAAATTCACTGAAAGGGGTATGAAAAGAGATAACCATAAATAAGTCAGTGATGTTGCTGAGAAAGGTGGTAGCAGCTTAAAACAACAGCCATTTAACCCTATCTCAACTTCGTAGGCTAGGAATTCAGGCAGGGCTCCACTGGGCAATTCTTTTGTTCCACGTGGTATTAACTGGGGCTCACTCAGTAGTATTAAACCAGTGGCTGGCTGGTCCGGAGGGTTCCAGATTGCTTCATTCACATGGTGATGTGTCCGGCAGACTGGGCTCACCTGGGACTGATGACTGGTGCACCTCCATAGAGGCCTTTCCAGTATGGGGAACTTGGGTGGTTGCACTTTTTATGTGGTGGCCTAGAGCTTCCAGAAAGAGTGTTTCAAGAGGCAGGAAACTGCTAGATTTGTAAGGCCTGGGCCCAGCAATGGGTAGTCATCGTGTTACCTTTGCTGTGATGGATTGTTGAAGGCAATCACAAAGCCCACCTACATTCAAGAATAGGGGACAGGGACAGTGCTAGGGGTGCCTGGGTGGCTCAGTGGGTTAAAGCCTCTGCCTTCGGCTCAGGTCATGATTCAGGGTCCTGGGATGGAGCCCCACATCCGGTTCTCTGCTCAGCGGGGAGCCTGCTTTCCCCTCTCTCTCTGCCTGCCTCTCTGCCTACTTGTGATCTCTGTCTGTCAAGTAAATAAATAAAATCTTTAAAAAAAAACAATAGGGGACATAAATCTTACTTTTAAGGAGAGGAACATAAAAAAATTGATAGCCATCTGAAATTTGCCATTGCGGGGTCTTTCTCAGGCCAAACAGAGGGATCCAGAAATTTTTAAATAGGTTTGAAGGATCTGAAAGCTGATTGGTACCACTTCTGAGGGTGAGCTTGAGGAACTAGCAAGATGGGAAAAGAGATGACTGTGTGGTGTGCACATAAAGATGGGGCTTTAGATAGAGTCCTTCGGGTCCCAGCATCGTGTGGGAGCAGGAAAGTGGACCCCTTTATGTTCCAGGAGCACAGAAGGACACACATTAAAAGAGTTGGTACCCAAAGTCTGGCAGAGACCCTTGGGGCTTGACTCTCTAGGGACTAGAATGAAAAGGCATCTGAGGACCAGATGGGGTGTCACACATCTTAGTGATGCCATGTAGGTAGATGATAATGAAAAAATGGGTCACCATTTCCCCTACCATCACCTGATACCTTGGATTTATGATGACTCCTGGAAATCAGGTATAGCCTGAAGATAGCACAATGGGGTCTTTCACAGTTTGGGTGTTTTTTAGAGTTTGCCCTTGAGATCAACTCCTGTGGAGGGGAGAGCATGAAAGCAGGGCTGGGCAAAGGGAGAAGCAGTCCCATTAGAGATCTCAGCCACCTCCATGGGCAGTTCTGGAGTTGGGATAGGGCTTTAGAGTTATTCTGAGTTGGGGTAAGGGGACTGGACCTGTACATGCCTGCACTGATCAGGCATTGGATGCAGCCAGGGGAAGGGAGCATAACCTTAGATGAGGCAGCTGCCTTTGGGTGGACCAGTCCCTAAAGGAGCTGACAGCTGAGACCATCTACCAGCGGCACTGCCAACAGCTGGAAAAATGCTTTCTTCTTTCTTGAAGGGAGATCTGGAAGGCACATCCCAGCAACCATTACAGGACTTATAGAAATGATCATGATTTATACAGTGATCAAGAAAATTACATTGCTTGCCATCTGAATTTGTGTGACTTGTGCCCCCAACATGTGAATTCCATGATTTTAAGAACAAGGGCCATATGATGTGTTACTCTGATATAAGACAGATGGTCTTCTATGTGACCAAGAAAGAGGGAAAGTCCCTCATCTTCTTGCGCCACAGACAAGAACATAAAATTAGGACCCAAGGAGCTGTTTGCCTGAACATTGCCACAGGTCACATGCAAACCAGAAGTTGTTCTTATTTTGTGTACCCCACTGAAAGGCTAGATAGGCCCTTAAAACAAGAACTCCTTACTTACGGGTTTTCCAAGAGCCACAAATTGGACAGGGAAAGGGTGGAGCCTTTGACAACTGCCTTCTGTAGTACATGAGCCCTTTGCCATGTTGTCCTGAGTTGTGAGATGTTGATCTGATGCTGGTGGCTATTTAGTACTAGATAATATGCCATGTCTTGGACCCCTTTACATCTTCAAAATGGGGAGACTGGCTGTGGGCAGCCAGGACAGAAAATAAGCTGGGTGTGAGGGTCAAAGCAGCTGAATCCAGCCAGCAACATGTGAGCTCTCAGATCCCATAGACAGAAGCGCTGGGGCTCTTCTTCCTGTGTCCAGCAAGCAAGAAAAAGGATTTCTTCCCAAGGGGGTCATTGGTCAATTGGTGCTGCTCCATAGAGCTTTCTTTGATGGTGACAATGTTCTATTCTGCTCTGTGCAATATGGTGGCTATTGAAATATGGCCGGTGCAGCCAAGAAAGTGAATTTTGAATTGCATTTGATTTGGTTAGTGGCTACTGCACCAGACGGTGAAGCCCAAAGTCTTGTTCTCAAAGTATGGTCTGGAAATAGTGGTACCAGCATCACCTCGGAGGCTGAGGCAGAAATGCAAATGTTCAGGTCCCACTTGAGACATGCGATCCAAAATCTGCATTTTGGCAAGATTCCCCAGGGAGTTTTTGTTTCCACTAAAGATGGCTTCTAAGGTGCCTCGTTAGTGCAGTAGGTAGCGCGTCCGTCTCATAAAGATGGCTTTTAGAAGACACCCGTCCTCCCCCATCCTCCCATTTGATCACATTATGATTCAATATAGAGGAGAGTGAATAGAACATTGGAGTATATGGCAAGGTCCTGGGCTTCAGAATGAAGGACTGGGTGTAACATGGGCCAAGTTTTCTCACAGGGTACACAAGAGTGTTCTATGAAGAGGCCAACACGAGACGAGCTCCTGTGCAGATTTTGCCGACAGCATCCAGGAGGGTGGACTGAATCTATCAGCAGACCTCCACTGCGTGCTCTACAGGGACAGCGGGGCTGTGATCAGAATCCTCTGGGATGATTTCCCTCCACTCTTGAGCATTCTAGGTGGTGGGATACAGCCTGAAAATCCTCCCTGGACCCATCTTACCAGATTCAGAATCTTCCCAGCCGAATGAAAAATATTTTTTTGTGCTCTTCTTTTGGATCAAGCACATTTTATTTTATCTTTTGGGTCTCAGATGGTTTCTTTTCCATTTCCCACCCCACCCTCAATTTCTACTTTAGTTCTAGCTGTCAAGACTGTTGTTCCAACCACTCCTTCTTGTTTTAATTGCTGCCTCAAACTTTTCTCAAGGAATCCAAAACTTATTGTGATTTGCCCTTCCTCCCACACTTCCCCACCAGGTTTGATGCCTGTCTTTTTTTTTTAAGATTTAATTTATTTATTAGAGAGAGAGAGAACATGAGCAGGGGGGAAGGGCAGATGGAGGAGGACAAGTGGGCTCAGTCCCAGGACCTTGAGATCATGACCTGGGCCAAAGGCAGAGGCTTAACTGACAGAGCCACCCAGGCGCTCTGACATCTGTCTTTTTCAACAAGCTCCTCTCAATTTTATTCTTTCTCTTGGGATTTTGTGTTTGTTTCCCTCTCCATTTTTTAATTTTTAGAATGGAGTATCCTGAGCCACAGAGGGAGGTGAGGAGGTGGGTTTGAGGTGGTCGTAAAGGGAGGACAGATGTGGTCAAAGCAACAGGGAGGAAAAGACTTGAGTGAAGCAGGGGTATCAAGAGGGAACATCCAAGTAAGTTTTGCTCTCACAATCCAACTTTCCATCCTGCACCTAAATCTTCAATAAAATCTATATTACTCCCAATGTTTGGGAGATTTTTCAACTTTTAGTTATAGGATATTTCAAACATACAGAATCAGGAGAAAACACATTATGAACCTACATGTACCACATGTTGACTGTATTCAACAACAGTCAATATCAATATTACCCACCCCACCCCAAGTATCTTGGGGGTGCAAATCCCAGAAATGTAAATTTTTTACCCATAAACATTTCCCGGTTTATCTAAAGGTATTAGAGATTTCTTTTTAAAAACATAACCCCAATACCATTGTTGTATCTTGAAGTTAACAATTCCTCATTACCTACACTCAGCATTCAGATTTCTCGATTGCCTGCAATTTTTTTTTTTTTGCCTGCAATTTATTTTAGAGTTGGTTCATTTCAGTCAAGATCCAAATAAGGTCCATGTGTTTCAATTAGTTGATATGTGTCTTTTAATCAGTAGGTTCCTCTTCAACCTCTCTACTCTTTCTTAGAACTCATTTGTTGAAGAGACTAAGTTGTTCACTTGTAGACCTTCTCATGGCCTAGCTTTTGTTAATTGCTTCCCCAGTGTGACATATAACAGATTCCCCTGTCCCCTGTATTTCTTGAAATTTGGTGGTGTGATAGAGGCTTGAATGGATTCTGGTGCCATGTTTTTGGCAAGACCACTTCATGGGTCGTGATTTTTCTTTCAAGAGACCCGTACTATATGGTGCTGTTTTTTGGGTGTGAGCAGTCACTGATGCCCAATGCCCACATCCCTTGGTTCTTTAGGACTTGCAAACTGATAATGTTCTAATTCCATCATCCCTTCTTCATTTATTAGCTAAAATTCTTCTATAAACAGAAATTCCTGCTCAACTTTTCAGTTTCTCTGAGTTACAGTGTGTGCAGAAGAAGCCTGACACACGCTTGATTCTTTCTCTTTGTTAATTTTCAAAAAAGAAAGTAGGGGCCCTAGTACTTGGAAGTGTATTTTTGTGGATGGCAAATAGTTGAACCTGACCTCTGCAGAGGGAGGCTGGAAACTTTAAATTCTCTTAGTAGCTTTGAAGTAGAGATGTTAATATGCTCATTTTTATAGATCGGGAAAAGGAGACTCAGGGGTGGTCCAAGCTAGTGAGTGGAGGATCTGGGATTTTATCCCGGGTCTGCTCGTTTGCAGAGACCAAACTCCTTTTTATAGGACTGTGGGGAATTCACCCAAACCTGGGATTAGGCTGGCAGAAGCCTCTTTCTGTTCTGGCTTGCTAGAAATCAACATTCTGCAGTCTGAAAAATGACATATATCCATAAAATCCAAGAATAATCTTTCTTCGAGTTGCATTTAACCACAATTATATCAATGGATTGTTTGATTTCAGAATACTTGTGTTGTTAAGCAGTTTCCCAAAGGTTGAACCCTAAGCTAGGCTGCTTTAATCAGATTTATATATTTATTGTGATAGGATATGATATCATGATTTGCAGTTCTGTGGTCAGTGACAAACATCACTGTACATAGAAGTGAAAGAACCTTATGTCGGAAGGGGTTTGCTTATAAAGGAATTTTGGAAAAGCTGAGGATTAACTGTAGGAATAAAGAGATTTACTGAAACTGAAGGCCAACGTTGGGTCGTAAATAGCATTTGTGTGGTGACATTGTTTGTTTAATTGGGAGTTATATGAAGAACCATCAAAATAACCAGGAATTAGTGAAGATTATCTGTCAGAGTGCATTCTGCTGCATGGGGCTCAAACTGGTTCAAGCATGGGCTTACAGGATTTATTTGCTAAACCATCCACAGATAGATCTGACTGGGCTTCAGGGCTTAGATGCTGTATTTGGAACCAGGTTTCTCTTCATTTCTGGGCTCTGCTTCCTTTGTGTTGAGTTCATTCTCACGGAGACTCTTCCCTGTTGTCCTAAGATGGTAACTGCCAGCCTCTTGCTCCTGTGGCTATAGCCTTCCTATTGTACATCAGTAGGAAAGAGGAAAGGGCCTTCCTTTAATTTTCATTGAGTCTTATTGGTTCTGAGTGGGTCCATGTGCCTATCCCTGAGTCAATCACTGCAGCCAGGGAAATAGGATAGGTTGTAGGTAAAATTGTGGGTGCAAGTTCACATCTATGCTCATTTTTTAGGAAGATGGTCCGCAGCTTTGATTAGATTATCAAAGGCCAATCCAAAGGGGTGGCTATTCTGAGATATTGTTACATATTGAACCAGACTGAATTGCTTTTTTAAAACCTTGGCTTCATATTTGTACTGTCTTCTTGAATGTTTTCAATATAAGATGTCGAATCTGCTTTTTAGCTGCCTTTTATTGAGGATTATCAGACATAGGAAATACTGATCAGGATTTAGTTTGTATCATTTCTTCCGGGTCTAGATGTTATGACCCCTTTTCCCTCCCAACAGAGCCCTATGTCTGGGGCCATGGCAGAAGTTGCCCTCAACTGTGTCACAGGGGGTAAGCTCACAGCCTTGCTGGAGTCCCAGACACCATCCGCGCGCCTCAGGTTTGCCCAGGGACGGAGAGCTGCTCATCCTGGGTGAGGAAAAGCTCTTTGGGAATTATTTCCCGGTAATGATTCCAAGGTCTCATGCAGGGCGGTATTTTTCTGCTAATCCCAGCCCAGGGCCCAGTGTGTGCATTGTTGACAGCAGATAATGTTAGTCCTCTGGCTGATACTGTGGCGGATAAGCAAACATCGGACGGCTGGCAGAATCCCCGACTTCCTGAGTGTCCACAATCACAAATTCATTGAAGTTTAAACACATGGAGACCTATCACCCTTGCCCTTTGCATTTGCAGGAGATGAGGTTATCCATGGGTGATTGTTGTAAATAGTCACTCCTCATTTCCCCCTCTAACTTGCACTTTGGATTTTAATCAGGTTCAAAGCCTGCCTGGCATTTGGCTTATTTTCTTCATCTGTATGACCCACAGGTTAGTCCAGGGATGCTTAGACATTAATGAGCCTTTGACTCACCCAGGGATCTTGTTCCAGTGCAGACAGAGTCCCATTAGCAGATCTGGGGTGGGGCCCGAGATTCTGCATTCCTAACAAGCTCCCAGTGATGCCTGTGCTCCTCAAACGTCCACACATCTAAGGGCAAAGGACTAGGCTAATGGCTTTCAACCTTGGCTGCACAATGGAGTCACCTGGGGAGTCGTGGAAATTCTAATGCCCAGTCCTACTCTCAGGTGTTTGGATTTACTCCATTTGTGCATGACTCTCTAGGTGATTCTGATGTGTGGCCAGGCTTGAGAACTGCTGGTGGACCCCCCACCCTTCAGCCTCTGCCTGCTAGCTCCTCCTCACCGGTCTCGACTGCTCATACAGCCTCTGCTCTGTGCTCCTGGATACCCCTCTCCCTTGTCCTTGACATTCATGAAGAGCTTACTGTGGACTAGAACTTTTCCACACAGCCCAGTTAGGTAGGTACTGCTTCTTTCCCCGTTTTGCAGGCAGAGAAACTGAGGTTTAGAGAGTGAAGTATCTTGTCCCAGGTCACACAGTCATTAAAGGAACAATGTCAGGGCTCACACAGATCTTCTGTCTCTGGAGCACAAAAGTAGCTGAGTGTGGGTTAAGAGGATGGCCTCTGGAGTCATACACATGTGGGACCCACCATTTACTCTCAGTGTGATCTTGGTTAAGTTGCTTAGATCCTGCAGGCATTCCTCCTTTGTAAAATGGGGCAATAAGAATACCCACTTCTCAGGGCTATGGGGAACATGTTAAGTCATGCTTCTAGAGCCTGGGCCAAGGTCACCGCCATTTCAGTGCCACATGCTCTCCCTGTAACACTTGCCATGAGCCCCTCTTCTTTGTCGTGGGGCTTGGACTTCCAGATTATAACTCTTCTGTGTTCACATCAACTCTTCAAATGGAAAGCAAGTTCCTTCAAGGCAGAAAAAGTACAAGTATAAAGTGTATGTGAATGTGATTTTTTTTGATTCATGTCCTCAAATGGGTTTCCTTTGCCCCATGGCTCCTAGCGGTGGGAGCCAGTGAATTTCCCAGTGCTTTTCAGTTGGTGGAATTTATATGTTAGTCAATGGAAAATAATCCTATTGGAAACAGAGCCATTATATACATATAAATAATCATATTTTGTTGGAGTCATTCATTCATCTATCCATCCACTCATTCATTGTCTTCTAAGTTCACCTAGACCCTATGGAGTGACTAAAGACAGCTCCGCCTGAGTCCACCAAACTGGGCTGGCTCTGCCGCTCTGTCCCCCAGGGTGCAGGAGGGAGGGTTGAAGAGGTGGGGACACTTTCTCATGCGTATCTCCTGCATTCAAGGAACTACCTTTTAGAGGATCCACACCTAGGACTTTCCCCACTTTTAACCCTGAAAGTCCCACACTCCTGGAAACCCTGCAGTCCTAGACAAACAGGCATGGCCGGTCACCCTACCACCACAGGACAGTTCCGGAGCCATGTCCTTGCCCTTTGCAAACCTGACAGCTTGTGCCTTTCATCCTTTCTGCTTCAGGGAGGGTTCTTTGGTGTGAGGTGGTTCCTGCTGGCTTTTCTCATCCCTTTTGTTCTGTGAATCCATGAGCCCCGGAGTCTGGACCAATATCGCTGCCTCTCACCGTGCCTGGACTTGTGGTCATGACGAGTTCCCTGTTTGCTCCCTGCTCAGCAGGTCTTTCTGCACAGCCTGACGTCTTCCTCCTTCCATGTTAGGGCGTTGTGCGAAGCCAGGGAGTCTTTGTCCTGACCCAGTCACAAGAAGAATGTTTATAAAAGAAAACACCTCCATTTCCCTCCCCCTTTCTCAAGGCTGTGAGGACACTTTCCTCAGACAAGTGCTCAGTGAATACCCAGAATTGGGGCTGTTTTCCTTCTGATGCCATTTCAGATGAAGCTGAATATTTTTAAACTAGGCAAGCAACACCACAGCTAAAAATGCTTGGATTTGAAAATAAACGTGTGACAGATTTACACCCATCCCTTGAATCAGAGACACTTGCAGCAACAAGCTCACTAGGTGATTAAAGGGGGCTCATGAACAGAGCCTTATTTTCCTGTAGAAGAAGACTGGAGTCCAGAAGCTACCAATGCAGATTTAGGGATCAGTGATGTCGGGTTCTGATTTAGTATCAGTGCCATTGTCTTGGTCCGCTCCCGTCAAAAAATGGCAGCAACAACCCCAAATGTCTTGCCTTGGCAGCTGAGTTCAAAGAGAAAGTAAGGTGGCTTGGAACAGGGACTCCCTCCCTTCTTACCTCTGTCTCCTGAAGGAAAATCATTCCCAGAGGCCCCTCTCCCCACACCCTCTCCCCTGTACCCTTCTCCTCACATCCAGCTGTCACAGGGTCAGCTCAGCTCCCTTTCTTTTTGTGGTTCAGGGGTCTCTGTCCAATGCATGAAACACTACTGCAGTTCTCTTAGGGACAGGTGGCTTTGGCTGGATGAGCAAAACTGTATTCCTAGCCCTTTTTCTTGGGGACTCTGAAGCCTTGGACTCTGGCCCTTATTTTTTTCTGTCTTGTTGAGATGTGAATAACGTGGTGAACTGGGTACACCTTCTTCAAGCTACAATGCAGCTCTGCTAGCACTTGCAAAGGAGGCAGGGAAGGCAAGCTAACAGTGGGGTTTTCTGCAGGAGATAGCTTTTCGTCAGTGGCTCTGTGGCAAGAAACAGTCTTGAAAACAGGTAAACTAGATCATCTCAAAAGGAACTACTTCCTCAGATGTTTCTGTGCATCTGCAGGATTGGCTGGCCAACATCTTTTCTTGTCTCCAGGCACTTTTTTCTATTGTTGCAGATATAGATGCAGATATTGACAGATACAAATATAATTATAGATTGTGTTATCTGGTAGTGTCTGCAGAGCAGATGGATACCCATCTGTTGTGGAAGGCTCAGAAATCTGGCCAGGGCCAAGGGTTGGGGCAAATTCAGGGGCCTCAGTCCCAAGAAAGCAAGTGAGACTCAGGGATTTAGGGCTGGCTCCCTGTCTCCCAATGAGAAGTGGCTGAGCCAGGCCCCCACTTCAGGGCTCCTGGCTCCTATGAGACACTTGGGACTTGAACCAACAAAATTGATCTCACTGTTGGTTTATAGTTGACCAATGATCCTTTAAAAAAACCCATGCACACACGTCTCTGCATTTTGGAACTAAAGGCAGTCTACCTGTATGTGCAGGTGTTCCCCACTTGTGGAAGAAGGGATCTCAGCAGCTTTGCTGGAAGACTTGAGAACAAGGAACAAGGATGTTAATGACTGATATCTTTCCCTGGGTCACCAGGCCTGGGGGAGGATGAGCAGCCAGTGGTTCTGCAGCTGATATTGGCCTGTCTCTGATATTTTCCAAAAAAGTTTGGAGTTGGGGGGTGCCCGGGGGGCTCAGTCGTTGAGTGCCCGATTCTTGATTTCAGCTCAGATCATGATCTTAAGGTCATGGGAGCGAGCCCTGCGTTGAGCTCCATGCTCGATGGGGAGTCTGCTTGAGATTCTCCCTCTCCTTCTGCCTCTCCCTCCTGCCCTGCTGGCAAATGCACTCACTCTCTCTCTCTCAAATAAATAAATAAATCTAAAAAGAAAGAGAGAAAGGAAGAAAGAAAGGAAAGCTTTGAGTTGGAAAGTCAGCATTCATTTATGGCTTTCTTAAATGCTTTGCTTTTACAACTTAGGATATCCACCAACTTACCCAAGGAGTTTTGAGGCAAAACCTTTTCCCTAATCTAGATCGTTCTACCTAGGAGAAACTCTGTCTACCTCTCTGGATGATGGGCATGCTCTTCTTTTGTTCCTTCCTGGTCAGATTGTGTCCCATGTATTGCTGTGTTGGAATACCTCTGCTCAGAGAAGGGCAAGGGGAGCAATTTGTTCCCTTCACCTTTTCCTCCTTCTCCCCCTTCATTTCCTCCTCTTCCCCTTATCCTTCTGCTTCTCATTTTAATAATAAAAAGACGACTTATTGGTCACCTACTACATGCCTGGAGCTGTGTTAAACATTTTACATATATTTATCAAATTTAATTCTCTAACAAGCCTATGAGGCAGATTTTATATTATCCCCATTTTACAGGTGAAGAATTGAAACTAAAGAAAATACATTACACACTCAAGGTCATATAGCTAGGAAGCCACAGAGCCAGGACTGTCTAACTTTAGAGCTGCAGTTCTTTCTTTCTTTTTTTTTTTTTTAGCCTCTTAAAAAATTAGCTTATTTTTCTAGTTAGAAGGGAGGTGTGATAAACACTAGTGTGTCCCTCGCCAGGTTTTCTGGCTATGAATGCCTTGCTGCTCCCACTGCATGTCTCTCTCAAAACACACACACACACACACACACACACACACACACACACACACACACTTTCTCTCTCTCTCTTTCTTTTGTGCCAAATCATCTAGAAGTTGACTGCAGATATAATGACATTTTACCCCTAAATATTTCAGTTTGAGTCTCCTAAGAACAAGGATAGCAGCCTTCCTAAGCTCAACTGCATTTGCACCTCTAAGGAAATCAATTTTATTTCAATTACTCCGTCCAACACATAGTCCGTGCTCAAATGGCCCCTACAGTCCCACAAATGGCCTCTATAGTTACTGTTTTTCAATCCAGAATGCAGTCAATGTTTATAAACTGCCTTTGGTGATAATGAAACTTTAGTGTCCCCCAGTGAAGGGCAATAGCCTCCTTCCTTCTGTTCTTCATAAGCCTAGATCTTTTGGAGATGTTAGGACCATTAGTCTTCAGAACATTCATGTTCAGGAATTTGTCTGTTTCCTCATGATCCTTCATGTTAATTTGTTTCTGGTAAGAACACTCCAAGGCGATGTTGTGTGGCTTCCCCCATGTGGCACCAGGGGAACAAAACATCAAGCCAGCTTTGTCAGTGCCAAGTCCAACACCTTGGTGAGAGTGGTGTCTTCTGGATTTTTCCATACAAAGCCCATTTCCCCCTTTGCAACTAAAATAGGCCAGGGAGGGAAGGAAATGGTCAGCCAGGAGTCTTTGGTTGTAAGCAACAGAAAAGCAATTTACACTGGTTTAAGCATGTAACAGGAATTAATGGTCTCCAGCATGTAGTAAGTCCAGGGTTTTCTTGCTTTAGGTTTGCTGGGGTCATGTCCTCAGCGGTCAACCTCCTTCTTCCATCTCTTGCTCTTCCTTGTTTGGCTTCATCCATGGGCAGGCCCTTCCTCCATGGTGGGAAAAGTGGTCATAGCTGCAGGCTCATAAACCATTTTTGCTATCCATGCCAGGAAGAGAGAGAAGAGAGATCCCCCTTCACAAATGGTTCCAGCTGAAGGTCCTGAGCTGACCCTCACTGGCCTGGCTGGAGTCCTATCCCATCTCAGTTATTGGTTGGCTATGCCTGCATCTTCTCTCACCCTTGGAGCCGGAGTTAGCCTCTAGCCTCATTCCTCTATCTTCTCTATGCCCCATCCTGAAGAAAGTAGGAGTACAAATAAAGATAATTGCCTATATGGCTTGACATCTTGACATGAGAAGCCTCATGGAGGGCCCCTGCCTCTGAGTCATCCTTGCCACAGGTAGTGCTGGCACAGGCACCTGCTGACCTGGAGCTTAGGGAACCAGGCCCTGTGGGGTGTATGTTTGTGTAGTGGCAGCAAAGGTGGTGGGCTTCACAACAGAGGAGATTGACCCTACAACTGTAGAAGGCAAGGCTTGGAACTGGGAGGTTCAAGGCCTGACTCCTCAGTTATTTGGCCCTGTAACCAGAGGCCTCTGCTTGTGCCATGTTTCCTTATCTGTAAAGGGAATGAGACACCTGCTTGTGCTTTTCTTCAGGTCCTCTGTTATAAGCATCCAGAGACTGTGGACATGTAACACTTGGTAAACATAAAAAATGTAAAGGTGTTTCAGGTCTGTGAGATCCTCATTCCACAGAGACAACTTTTGCCCTGAGGGTATAGTCTTGGGGGCCTTTGGTGGGGAGGAAGGGTAGAGTCTCACAGAAGAGTCCGTATAAGGCTGGAGCTCCAAAGACCTCCACACCTAGTACAGTGAACTAGCCATCCTGTCCAGCAGACTGCAAGGGAAACTGCTTGTCTTAAAGTTGGACATAGAGTGAAGTGGGGAGGAAGAGCTTTTATTTTCTCTAGGAACTCTTCATCACTAGCCAGCTGGAAAGCAAAAATAATAGGATCATAACTTCCCAGATCTCTCTGGAATAATAAGTCACAGGATTTTACCAGATATAAAATACATGTGCTTAATAAGCTTTAAAGAAAATAAAGGTGAGGTTAAAAACATGAGTAAAGAAAAGGCAGATTTGAAAAAAATCAAATAGAACTTCTAAAGACAGAAAATCGAATTAGAAAAAAAAAAAGAAAATCGAATTAGTGAAATGAAAAACTCAAATCTTGGATTTAAAAGAAAATTCAACATATCTGAAGAGAGGTATAGTGAGCTGGAAGATGGACCCAAAGAAGTTATCCAAAATAGATACAGACATGGAAAAAAGGAGAGATTAAGGAACATAAGGATGGGATGAAGTGATAGTACCTGAAAACTCTTTGGAAATAATGAAAGTTGTTCATTGTCAACATATTCAAGAAGCTCAACAGATTTTAAGTGGGATAAATAAGTTAAAAGAAATCTATGTTTGGACACAGTGGAGTGAAACTGAAGAACCTGAAGGACAAAGAGAGAGGAGTAGCATGCTCATAGTACTGCATGGAGTGGCAGGACATCACTCTAGAATGGAGCCTTTACCCAGTCACTTACCTGCTGGTGACCATGGACAAGTCATTCCTAAGCATTGGCATAATATGGGCATGATAATCATAATAATATTGAACTGTTGGGGAGGTTGTAATGGTTAAGTGACCTAATTCATATTAACACCTCAGCTGAGTGCCCAATATATTAGTAGGACCCCAAAAAGGCCAGCTACTGTTTTAGGGGAGCTGGAGGTCTCAATCTTTCCAAAGGCACTTGAGCTTGATGGCGTTGGTGGGTAGGGGATGGAGACAACAAAAGAGGAGCAGAGGCAGAGCTCATGCACACTCTTCATATTGCTGGTGACCTTTTTGCCTATTGTCTGAGACTCAGTTTCCACATCTCTTCCTCAATACAGCCTTCCTTTCCCCCATTCTGCCCTACCCCAGGCATGTTAGGGTTCTCTTCTCTTTGTTCCCACAGAACCATGAATGGACTTCTGTTATGGCATTTATTAAAATGCTGCTGTAAGTTTTTTTAACCTGCTTAAGTACCCCTCTGTGCTATGAGCTCATCTTGGCAACCCCAGCACTTGGCTAACCCCAGCACAGTTTCTATCTCTTATTAGAGTCTACTAAATATTTTAGGTGAATAAACATTACACAGAACTTTAAGCTGTTGACCCCACCAGTTTGCCCAGTGTATTAAATCCCATTGGTAACACCAAACCAATTCCATCCAGTTGTGCCCATAATTCAATAAGGGCAAATAATGGGACAACAAAGACTGGTGTCTTTATTTGAGGTGGCCCCTCATCAGGTGGGCTTCTTGGTCAATTTTTATGGCAAAGGTAAACGTGGTCATATAAAGAAGAAAAGGAAATCCTTTTTCCTGTGGAAATTATACCTTTGCTGGAGGTTGTGTGATTGCAGTATCCTGCTCAGTCAATAGGGTGGCTTGTCAATAGGGGCCTGAGCAGATGGCCAATGTGCTAAGGGCTCAGACAGATGGTTGCCTAGAGACTTGAACCAGGTCAAGAGCACAGGGTAGGGGGGATGAGTCAGTTATCTATTGCTGTGTAATAACCCTCCTCCCCACTTAGTGGCTTAAAACAAGAGTCACTCATTATTGCTCACTAGTCTATGGGTCAACCGGACTCTTCTGCCTAGCTTGAAACGATTTGGTTGATTTTGGCCATCCTTCTTCATGCATCTTTGTTCAGCTAGAGACTGGCTAGTCTAGGTGACCTTAATCACATTCCTGCAGTTAACTGGCTGTCCACTGGGGCAACAGGGGTGATAGGTGCCACTCATCTGTCAGAAGATGAGGCCAGGCTTGTTTACATGGTGGTGGTAGGGTTCAGAGTGAGCAGAAGCTGCAAAACTTCTTCAGACCTGGGATCAACACTGGCACCGTATCACTTCCACTGCCTTCCATTGGTCAAAGCAAGACACAAGCCAACTGAGACTGGAGGGGAGGTGAAAGAGATCCCTTCTTGATGGACGTAACTGACATAACAAAGAGGCTGGATACAGAGAAGACTAGAATTGTGATCTTATTCTTTTGGCAAATAATCTACTACAGTAGATGAGGGGGAGCTTCTTTTCTGACAATATGCCTTTTCAGAGATGGTAAATTGTGCAGATAGGATATTTATTGATTAGCATATAGTTGTGAAAAACACTTTGGTTCTTGGCCAACCAGTCTCCAGGCCCTGGAGCCATCTTTGAGCTGCCCTTCTCTTGTATTTCACGTACATCTGAGTTCTCTGAAAATTCTCCAAGGCCGGGGTGCTGATCTTGTCAGATATGAGCCCCAGCCCAGGCTCTTGCTGGCTTCTGAAAAAGGGGTGGGGGAAGGACTTTTTCACAATAAGCCAAGGAGATGACCCTCACTGTGTCAGCATTGACCAACGGTTGCCTAGCTAGGCAGTGTAGGCTGGAGCCACAGTAGCACCTTCTCTGGGTGCCCAGAGAGCTGAAAAGACAAGTGGTGTTTAGTGTGGCCTCTCAAAGACCAGTTTGAGGGAGAGGAGCCTAGGAGGCTGGAGAACCTGGGAATGGGACAGAGCAGGGGAGAAGGTCTCTCAGCAGTGCACATTCTTCAGAACCAGCATACTCGCTTCTAACCCCAGGACACATAGAAGGTCCAGATAACAAGAAGTGCATAGAATGCCAGTTCCCAAGGCCACCAATTTCTCTCCCATAAACATTTGGTTTAGGCCATGCCAATGAGGAAGGTGTGCTAACTAACGCATCATTCCTGTGAGGGGCATAGGACATCAGAGCTTCCTAGGATCACAGGAACCTACCAGAGCCACAGCCCTGGAAAACCAGAGACTTCCTAGCAGCAGGAAGGTGGGTGTCCCATAAGAAAAATGAATATACCCTTACTTCACCAATTCAGGTGCCCTGGGAGAGGCTTCTTTGGGGGTAACTCTGAAGGACACAAATGTCGATTTAGCCTTGGGATGGTTTCTGTGTGTGAGGAGCATCAGGTAAATCAATAGTGATCCAATTACTTTCTATTTTTAGAGTGAATTAAAAAGCCAAACAAGGTGAAATAAGCCAAACACAAAGGGTAAATATTGTATGCTTCCTCTTATATGAAATGCCTACAATAAGCAAATTCTCAGAGACAGGAAGATGAAAGAAGGCAGGAATGAAGAGTTATTGTTTAATGGTACAGAGTTTCTCTTTTGGTGATGAAAGAGTTTTGGAAATAGTGGTGTTGGTTGCACAGCACTGTGGATATAATCAATGCTACTGAACTGTACACTGGAAAATGGTTAAAATCACAAAAGTTATGTTACATGTATTTTACCGCAGCTTAAAAAATTGATGTAATATTCTCAAATGATCCAATTGTATATTCTAAATGGGTTAATTGTATAGAATGAATTGTATTTCAATGAAGTTGCTTTTTTTGTTGTTTTTCTCATTTTTATTTTTATTTACTTATTTTTAAATTTTTAATTTAAATTCAATAACATATCCTGGATTATTAGTTTCGGGGGGGAGTTTAGTGATTCATCTGTTTGCATATGATACCCAGTGCCCTCTTTAATGCCCATCACCCAATTATCCCTCCCCCACCACCTCCCCTCCAGTGATCCTCAGTTCATTCTCTATAGTTAAGAGTCTTTTATGGTTTGCCTCCCTCTTTGTTTTTATCTTATTTTATTTTTCCTCCCCTTCCTCTATGTTCATCTCTTTTGTTTCTTAAATTCCACATAGGAGTGATGGTATTTGTCTTTCTCTGACTGACTTATTGTGCTTAGCATAATACCCTCTAGTTCCATCTGTGTTGCTGCAAATGGAAGGATTTCATTCTTTTTGATGGCTGTGGTAAACAATAATTCTCCATTCCTGCCTCCTTCCTGCCACTTGTAACCTTCCATCTTCCTGTCTCTGAGAATTTGCTTATTGTAGGTATTTCATATAAGACGAAGCATATAATACTTACCCTTTGTGTTTGGCTTATTTCACCTTGTTTGGCTTTTTAACTTACTCTAAAAATACTGTATGCCACATATTCTCTATCCATTCATCACTTGATGGACAGCTGGGCTCTTTGCATAGTTTGGCTATTGTGGACATTGCTGCTATAAACATTGGGGTGTATAACTCTTTGAATCACTATATTTATATCCTTCGGATAAATACCAGTAGTGCAATTCCTAGGTCACAGGGTAGTTCTATTTTTAACCTTTTGAGGAACCTCCATACTGTTTTCCATACTGGCTGCACCAGCTTGCATTCCCACCAGCAGTGTAAGAGGATTCCCTTTTCTCTGTATCCTCGTCAACATCTGTTGTTGCCTGACTTGTTCATTTTAGCCATTCTGACTAGAGTGAGGTGGTATCTCATTGTGGTTTTGATTTGTATTTCCCTGATGCCGAGTGATGTGGAGCATTTTTTCATGTGTCTGTTGGCCATATGTAAGTCTTCTTTGGAGAAATATCTGTTCAAGTCTTCTGCCCATTTCTTGACTGGATTTTTTGTTTTTGGGGGGTTAAGATTGATATTTTTTTCTAGATTTTGGATACTAACCCTTTATCTGATAAGGGATTTGCAAATATCTTCTTCCATTCTATCAGTTGTCTTTGGTTTTGTCGACTGTTTCCATCCTGTGCAAAAGTTTTTTATCTTGATGAAGCCCCAATAGTTCATTTTTCTTTTGTTTCTCTTGCCTCTGAAGATGTATCTAGCTAGAAGTTGCTGCGGCCGAGGTCAAAGAGGTTGCTGCCCAGCTTTGGTTTTCTTTTTCAACATTCCTTTGTCTATTCAGGGTCTTTTCTGGTTTCTATAAATTTTAGAATTATTTGTTCCAGCTCTGTGAAAGATGTCAGTGGCATTTTGATAGGGATTGCATTGAATGCGTAGATTGCTTTGGGTAGCATAGACTGTTCAACAATATTTGTTCTTCTAATCCATGAGCATGGTATGTTTTTCCATTTCTTTGTGCCTTCCTCAATTTCTTTCATAAGTGTTCTAGAGTTTTCAGAGTACAGATCCTTTACCTCTTTGGTTAGGTTTGTTCCTAGGTATCTTACGGTTTTGGGTACAATTATAAGTGAGATTGATTCCTTTATTTCTCTTTCTTCTGGCTCATGCATTAAAAAATCTACTTAAAGTTCTGCAAAAGAAGAATTCCACTGAATGAGATCACTTCATAACTTATGTAATCAACCTCTTTTGATGGAAATGTAAGTTGTTTCTAATGTTTCCTATTTTTTTAAAGATTTTATTTGTTTATTTGACAGACAGAGAGTAGTAGGCAGAGAGGAAGGCAGAGAGAGAGAGAGAGGAGGAAGCAGGCTCCCTGCTGAGCAGAGAGCCCGATGCGGGGCTCCATCTCAGGACCCTGAGATCATGACCTGAGCTGAAGGCAGAGGCTTTAACCCACTGAGCCACCCAGGTGCCCCTAATGTTTCCTATTTTAACATAATATACGAATGAAAGGGGGTGGCTCTGTTCCAGTAAAACATCTCTGTCCAGCCCCAATAATTAATAATAATGATGGCATGCTTTGTGCTTTCCAGGGCACTCCAGTGAATGCACTGAAGTCTTTTATTTTTAATTTAATTTAATTTTTTCAGTGTTCCAACATTCATTGTTTATGCACCATACATAGTGCTCCATGCAGTACGTGCCCTGCTTAATACCCACCACCAGGCTCACCCATCCTCCCACCCCCCCTCCCTTCCAAAACCCTCAGTAAGTGAAACCATATGATAATTGACTCTCTCTGCTTAACTTATTTCACTCGGCATAATCTCCTCCAGTCCCGTCCATGTTGATACAAAAGTTGGGTATTCATCCTTTCTTTTTTTTTTTAAAATTTTTAATTTCTTTTCAGTGTACCAGAATTCATTGTTAATTCACCACACCCAGTGTTCCATGCAATACATGCCCTCCATAATACCCACCACCAGGCTCATCCAACTTCCCACCCCCTGCCCCTTCAAAATCCTCAGATTGTTTTTCAGAGTCCATAGTCTCTCATGGTTCATCTCCCCCTCCAATTTCCCCCAACTTCCTTCTCCTCTCCATCTCCCCATGTCCTCCGTGCTATTTCTTATGCTCCACAAGTAAGTGAAACCATATGATATTTGACTCTCTCTGCTTGACTTATTTCACTCAGCATAATCTCTTCCAGTCCCGTCCATGTTGATAGAAAAGTTGGGTATTCATCCTTTCTGATGGAGGCATAATACTCCATAGTATAAATGGACCATATCTTCCTTATCCATTTGTCCATTGAAGGGCATCTTGGTTCTTTCCACAGTTCGGTGACTGTGGCCATTGCTGCTATGAACATTGGGGTACAGATGGCCCTTATTTTCACTGCATCTGTATCTTTGGGGTAAATAGCCAGTAGGAACTCACTGAAGTCTTGTACAAGAAAGGAAATCTGAATAAACAGCAGTGGAGGTGTGAGGGATGGGTGGATAGAGGAGGGCTAATAAACAAACTTCCTGTAAAAGACCAACTCTAGGAGAAGAGACATTGTCCTTCTTGACTAGAGGTTTTCTGGAAAGTATAGGAGTTCAGGGTCACCTTTGAAACACTACTTAAAAGTACATAAAGTTACAAAATACTCTGCAATGATGAGTAGTAATGGTGACTTTTGCAAATACAGCTGAGGAGTTAACAGGAAGTACATATGTGCCATTAGTACTGTTCTGTCAACTATGTGAGTATAAGGCTTTGTCCAGCCAAACCAGGTCAAGCTGGTCATTCCAGCTAAGTTAATAATCAAAACGTTAAGATGAGCCCTTTGAAAGACTTGAGAAAGGTAACTTATTAAAAAGCATTTTACTGAATTGATAATTGTTGGTAATTTAACTAAGAAAGTTTAGAAAAACCTTAAAAATATAGAAAGGAAATCTAGGAGACATTGCTCTGCCTTATGTCTGTAAGTTCTTGCTTGACTTCTATGTCTTTAAGTTTTTGCTTTGCTTTACAGTTATGGAAACTAGAAAAGGAATATGGGAATATGGCACAGTGTGATTTACACAAAAACCTTAAGCAGTGCTCCAGCCTATAACTCATATCTAAGAAAAGGCCATCACTAAAGATTGTTGAGCCAATGTGGATTTATGGGTTTAAGTTTCAGTGTTTATGGCCCATTTCTTTTATGATTCTCTATCTTGTCACTTTTAATTAAGCAATTAATTACCAGTCATAATTGAGTCAGCCAGAAGGACTTCAGTGTTTCAAAAGGCTAGTGTTATCCTCAGTCATGTCAACATCTTTTAACTCGTTGGAGCTAGAAGGGATTTTAAAAATAATTCATGTCACAAATGACGTTGCCCAGGCTCCAGATAGGATGTCCTTGACCATGGCCCCATCGTTGAGTAGAAGAGCATAATAATGGCTCCTCCCACTGCTCTCTATAGAAGACAGTTCTGGGGGGGGGCACAGAAGAATGCTGTGATAGACAGAATAATGGTCACCCAATAAAGGTCCATGCCTTTACTCCTGAAACCTCTGAACATGTCATTTACATTGCAAGAAGGACTTTACAGATGTAATTAAGGTAAAGGACCTTGAAATGGAGAGATTATCCTGGATTGTGTGAGTGAGCCAATCTAATCCCATGAGTCTTTATAAGTGAGAGAGGAGGCAGAAGAGTGAATCAGAGATACAAGAGCGTAAGAAGAGGCAGAAGGGAGTCAAAACATGAGAGGGTTTTGATCTATCATTGCTCGTTTTGAAGGTAGGGGAGGGGAGGTGGAGTCAAGAAATGAAGCCAGCCCCTAGAAGCTGGGAATGGCCTTTAGGTGACAGCTAGCAAGGAAACGGGACCTCCGTCCTACAGCTACAAGGAACTTCATTCTGCTAACAGCCTGAATGAGCAAAGGAATGGATTCTCCTCTAGAGCCTCCAGAAAGAAGCCCAGCCCCGCCAACACCTTGATTTTAGCCTGGTGAGACTCACATCAGAATTCTGATCTATAGAACTTTAAGATAACAATTTTGTGTAGCTTAAGCTGCAAACTTTGATATAACTTGGTACAGCAGCAATAGAAAATTAATACAGTGCATTGGTGACAGACCCCTCTATGCTTCAGAATATTCTGCTCCATAGCAACTGATGTCATAGAAAAGATTCTAGAAGAGCAGATTATGGAGAAGCACTTGTGGTTTAGAAGCTCTTGGGTGAAGGTAAGTCGGTTATCAAGGAAGAGGAATCTGAAAAGTCCAGGGAACTGAGTTCAGGTAGAGCAACTTTCCTGCAAAAGGTCAAAACTGCTGCAGTGGCTGCTCTTCCCCTCCTCCAAGGAGGCACCAAAGCCTGTGGAGGGACTGGTGAATGGTAAGCTGATATAGAATGGGCAGCAACCGGGACAGATATGATGATACCCAGGTGCAAGAGACACTCAGCAAATCCATTTAGTGCTTATACAATGGCAATTCTGTTGGGAAGAGTTGGCTTTTTCCCATTCATTCATTCATTCATTCATTCAACAGAGAGTCGCAGAGTGCCTACTATACACCAGGCTCTGTTCTAAGTTCTGGGGATAAAGCAGAGAACAAAACAGACCAGGGTTCTCCATGCCTGGTGTTTACACTCTGGTGTCAGAGATAGGCAAACAAATGAACAAAGTAATTTCTGAAATTGACTTATATTATGAAGAAAATAGAAATGATTTTCTGGGATAGAGCAGTGATCAGAAAGTCCTCTTAGAGATGCTGAGCTCATTTTTGAGCTCAGACCATGGCCAGAAAGAGCAAGCTCTGCGATGGTCGGGGGAGTCATGTTCCAGGCAGAAGAAACAGCAGGTCCAAAGAACCTGTGGTGGAAATAAGATTGGCATGTTCAAGGAAAAGAAATGTGCAAGGTGAGTGTGATGGTGTGAATGTGAACAAGGGGGAGAGAGACGTGAAATCAGACTAGAGAGGTGCTCGGGGGCTAGAGCAGGAAGGGTCTTGTCAGCTAGGTTGAGGAGTTGGGATCTTATCTGAAGTGCCAGGAGATCTATTGGAGATGGGTGATGTGACTGGATATATGTTTTTAAAGAGAACTTTTTAGTTACTGTATAGATAATAGGGATGGAGGGACAGGAGAGGATTGTGGAATATCAGAGTATATCTAGGAATTTCTACAGAAGTCAGAGATGATGGTGATCTGGACTGGGATGATGGCAGAGGAGAGCGAGGGGTGGATTGGTTTTGGAAGGACGGGGGACAGGGCTCCCAGTGAATTCATTGCAGGGGAAGAGGGAGGACTCAGCATGTGTTTTATGAGTATGTCTGGAAGACAGACATCATCTGAAAATATCCTTTGCTCTGCTGAAAAATGTAAACATGGACTTCTCTTCCAATATGCATTGGAATTCAGTTATTAAGCTAAGGGCAAGGATGTGTGATCATGGCTCAAAGACATGTCTTCTGGGGATTGAATACTTTGCATATTTAACTCATTTACTTTTCAAATCAACACGATTAGGTGAGTATTATTTTAATCATTATTTAGATGAGGAAACCGAGAGGCCAAGTAACTGTCTTAGATCACTCCTGGGATCTCTAAAATCCCAGCTGTTATGGGATAAAGTCAGAATTTAGACCCAGGCAATCTGACTCCCAAGTCTGAGCACTTCAATGCTAGGTACTTCTTGACAATATATTTGGTGTAATGGTGATGTCTGTAAGTAATTATGTGACTTAGGAGTTTAGACAAATGTTTAAAAGTTAAATTCTTGGGGTCATGATGGGCAGCAAGATGGCATCTGCCAGCAGGGTCGTTCAGGTAGTTAAGCCACATACTCCATTAATAAGGTTCCCTGACAGAAGAGACAATCCTAAACCTAATGTATCAGAAGTTTTGAGATCAGCAGGACTACCATCTCACTCTTCTTCAATTTCACAGCATTCTAAGGGAAGTAAATCACCAGATTTGCTGATGCATCAGGGTCCACCGGACACTGCAGAAATAATAAAAACATTACCTCAGAAATACAGAGGAAAATTGTATCTCAAGAAGAAATTGAATTTATCCAACGTGGAGGTCCGGAATAATTACTGACAGTGTGGCTGCTATTTGTCATCAGACAAAAAAATAGTCTTTACAATAAAGACTGTCCAAAAATCCAAAATGACACATGAGAAATTATATAGTAAACAACTTGAGTACTCTGCAAAAAGAAAAAAAAATGAAATATAAAAATTTAGATGGACAGTTATATCTTCTAATATATGTATCTTGGTCAGTTTCTGCAAAAGCTTACCTAATTGTTTATATGCTTATTAAAGTATACATTTTTAAATGTTAGCCTATTAATTTACTCTCAGTTGTCAAGTATTTCCATTGTTGGAGCTATTAAAAGTACACAATATCTAGTAAACTATCACAGGTTTTTATCAGAGAGAATTGCTGCTTGGGGAAGCGATTTTCCTAAATTGGATGAGGATCAATGAAAGAATTACTCCATTATTTGTTCTTAGTTTTCTTAACATTTTTCATTCACAGAGTTACTGGAATATAACTAGTTTAAAAAGCATATCTACACTAAGTAATAAAAATATAGTCAAGGTAAAACAGGTAACTTTGTGGTATTAAAGCTGGGAGTTAAGACAAAAGATTATTTGTAACCTATATTCAGAAGCAAATGCCAGAGTTTAAAATGGGAAAATATGGGATCAAAATAAATATAAACCTAGGAATAGATGTTTGATTAGACATTGCAACTTACTGTGTTATTAGGGCTGTTAAGAAAGTCTCATTCTTTGATTTATTTTACTGTTTTGATTGTCATCATGTGTGCAAATTCTGAAAACCACTAACTTTCTCAAACTTAAATGTCTGAAAGTCTCATAAAATCAACCTAAATATTTGCCTTATTAAGGCAATTTATGAAACTCTGATAGGGTCTTAGAGTGCCAAGGGCATGTATTATTGTGAAAGTAAAGGCTCACAAAGTTAAATAAATTTTCTTCCATACCTTGAATGATTTCTAGAATATGCTTTAAGGAAGTCATTCCTAATAGTAGGGGTAGCTCATGGGTATTAGAATCAAATTGTTGTTGAGTATGGCTCATTTGCCTGTAGACTAAGCTTTGGTTTTTTTGTTGGTTGGTTGGTTTTGTTATTTTTTTGTTTCTGTTTTGTTTTTTTGCTATTCCATAGTTTATCTGCTTCTCCTATGAGTTCTCTTTTGTGACCTAGTATAAATGTTGCCCAAGTTGAATATGAGATAGGTGTTTGGTACTAGAAATAAGCTGTTCTGGTGACTCAGAAAAACAATGTGATTGATGATTTTCTGTTATCATTTAAAAACTTATTTGGAATATATTCTTTAAAGTTAAAAAAAAAGTTAAATTCTTCTCATTCAAGAATATACTTATTTATTTCTAATTTTTCCCCAAGTTAGACATTTAGGTCATTGGTTCTCAAGAGGGGACCGTTCTGTCGGCCCAGAGATGTTTGGCAACATGTGGAGACATTTTTGTCTGTCACAACCGAGAGGGAGAAGCTAGTGGCATCTAGAGGTCAGGTGTGTTCCTAAATAAATTCCAGCGCACAGAGGAGCCCCCAGGACAGAGAATTTTCCAGCCCAAGGGCCAAGGTCAAGGGCCCCTTTTGCAGGTGAATGTAGGCTGGCGGACAAGCATACGCCTGTGTGGATGGCAAACAGGAGGGTGCAATGAGTTGTCTAATTGATACATATTTATGCAGAGTTAGGGGCTGTAGGACATGGTAGGAAGAAGACATGTTATAATTTCCAATTGCACATTCTAGTCTGAGAGATAACATGGCATAGAACAGGACGATCCCCTGCTCGGTGTTCTGGAAGTGATTCTGAGGGCAGTAGGGGCTCAGGGGTTCATGAAGGATTGCATCAGGCTTCAAAGCAGTGGCACCTGGAGAGGACACATGACGATGGAGCAACATTTGGGTGGGGAAAGGCATGGTTGGGCCCTGTGGATTGGAAAAAGCCATGTTTGGAGACACTAAGGTAAGAATTATCAGGAGCACGGGCAGTGAGGTGTGGAGTAGGGAGGCACAGAGAGGAATAGAGAAGGAACAACATGGGAATTCAGAGTTAACTGAATTGATTCCTCCCGATGGAGAGAGGGCAGGATAAGGCCAGATTATGGAGGGCTCAGAAAGCCAAGTACAGGTTTGTTGTCAGGAATAGGGAACTAACAGCATTCCCAAAGTGACACTGTATACATGCTTTGGGGACATTGAAAATACCACCTGGAGGAATTGGCTTGGAGGAGTGGAGACCAAGAGGCTGGACTGTGACTCAGCTTGCAGTCAAGAAGGGGGTTTAGGGGATAAAGTTGAGGGGAGTTTAGAGGATGATGATGATGATGAGGGTTTAGGGGATGACAGTGAGGCAGTTTTATTGGAGCGGTGATGAGTGGAGTTTAGGTGGTAACAACAGAAATGGAGGAGAAACTCAGGAGTGAATTCTCTGAGCATATGACACCCCTGCCCTTTTTCACAGACGAGAAAGCAGAGGCACCATGAGGCTAAGGGCCTTGTCTGCAGTTGCCAGTGGTGACCCCCTACTACGTGGCAGGTCTGGGCTGGACTGGGGGTTGTCTCCTTGTGTGCACAGCCGGAGAAAAGCTCAGTGGAATTTGGTTTGTAGACAATCTGGAGATAAGATCGTAGCCCGGGTAAGACCACAGCTCCAAATATATTCTAGGATAAAAGGCAGTGGTGGAAAAAATTCAACAGAAGAAGAGTGCTTGTGTTTGATTGGTGAGACCACAGGGACATTTCTTCTTCTCTTTCTGTTTTCCAACATGTACCTAAAGGACAAGTTGCGTTTTCACAATAAAGAGGAAGAGAGGATTTGAGCTTCTGTATCTAACGTGAAAGAGAAATGAGTGAGAAGAAAATGAAGCAGAAGCCATTGGGTTTTGCTGGAGGGAAAGAATGTGTGTGGTGGGGGAGTGACCTTCACAGGAGCAATTTTCTTAGAAAATGGTGGGAGGGGGCCCCAGAAGAGGAGGAGAGGCAGGGTTTCAGGTGTTCTGGGTTTGCAGTGACACAAAGCTGAGGATTAGGGTGGGAAGAAGTATCATGGTCAAGCCAGGCAGAACTCCCCCTTTTCTGAACACACTGAATTGCACACCCGCACCCCACAGTGCCCTTCTTTTCCTTCAGAGAAACTGGTGTCCCTGGGATCCTGGCAGGACTTCTCTGTGACTCCACCAGCTCCCCTGGCCATTATTGCCCTGAGCTGCCAGGAGCCTAAGAAGATGAAGGCATCCATGGTTCTCTCTCTCATTGGCTACCTTGTGGTTCCAAGTGGTGCTGCCATCATGGGACGCTGCAAGGTGGCTAAGAAGCTTTATGAAGGAGGCCTGGATTATTTTGAGGGCTACAGCCTTGAAAATTGTGAGTAGGCCCCTCTAAGCCCCCTCTTCCCTCACCTTCTTTTCCTCTGGCCCCTGCCCTGGTATCCCCAACTCCACCCTCCTCCAAGCCACACACCTCCTGTTCCGTCTTAGGGGTGTGCCTGGCTTATTTTGAGAGCAAGTTCAACCCCACGGCCATCTACGAGAACTTGCCCGGTGGCTACACTGGCTACGGCCTCTTTCAGATCCGCAGCCATGACTGGTGCGACAGGGGCAAGAACCGCTGCCACATGTCCTGCTCTGGTAGGTCCCGCCCCCCTCTGTCCCACACCGGGGCACTGGGGGCTGCGCACTAGGGCACTGGGGGCTATGCAGAGTGCAGAGGCCAGTCTTCTGGGTGTCCCGAGTTTCCAGGTTTGGAGCAGGGAGGCAGAGAGCCTGGCAGGTGCAGGACCAGGGAGGCTGAGTGCTTCACACCAGAGGGTCCAGGCGGTGGGTGGCCACTGGGGACAGAGTCATGGAGACCCCCCATCCAGATGGGCAGGTTGAGAGGAGGCAGGGAGGAGGCTGTCAGCATCAGAGCCCACCTAAGTCTGAAGGTTAGAGCAGAGGACTCTGCTCTCCTTTCACCCATGGTCTGCCACACACTCTTCTTCAAGAACAGTAACTACTTGGACAGGCACAAGGGGTCACTGGGAGGAGATAGGAGCAGGCCATTCCAAGGGGAGGTTTCTCTGCTATTCTCAGGGGTCCCAAGTACCTGTGTTCAAGAGGATGCACTGGCACAGGCTTCCCTCGTCCCAGTCCTCACTGAGCATCCACAACGTGCCACCCTCCTGGAGCTGACAGTCTAGTGCTTGCTAAGCACAGGGTACTCCTCAAAGCTCTTCATAGGTCTGAATGCATCTAATCATCACAAAGACCCCCATGACATGGGCACTGTTATTATCCAATTCTATGAATGGGGAAAATGAGGCCCAGAGAGGGTAAATACGTGCCCAAAGCCACACAGCTGTAGGTGGCGGTGTTGAGGAGCAAACCCATGCAGTGTGACTTCTGAATCGGGGCCAAAGTGATAGGCTGTGGCAACCACACCAGAGCTCTTCCTGACCCCCCAGAAGCTGCTGCAGGAGGCTCTGATCGCCTGGCACTCTCAGGGTCTCCCTGATGAGCAGAGCTCCCTCCCCCATGACGAGTGAGAAATGTTCCGGAATCTGTGGCTTCTGAGCTGGTTCTTTAGGAGACAGAGTGGAGAGGTCATGGTAAAACTTGTAAGCTTCTTATGTGGTTTAGGAGAAAGCTGCTTAGTATTGGGACCCATGCTCAGTGTGGGGACTCCAGAGAGGAGTAAGACGGTTTCCAGCTTCAAGGAGAAGCAGGATTGCAAAGTAGGAGGGAAAGGTGCCAAAAACAACATAGGAACCCAATGAGAATCACAGCCCTTGCCCTTATAAGTGAGCTATATGAGCTTGGGTAGGTCCCTTCCCAGAGCTTCCTCCTCTGTCAAGTGGGGATGACATTAGCTACCTCTTAAGGTTGCTGTGAACATTAAGTGGGCTAATATATGTAAAACACTGTGCAGGGCCCATAGGAATCATGTAATCAAAGTCTAGCGGAGACCTACACATTAAGAACATAATTTGATTACTATGAAAGCACATTCAATGTCCTGAGTTCCTGATAGCCAAGGCAAAAAGAAACCTAGTAGGCCCATAATTTATATCTCATAAGAAGATTGATGATTGACTGCCAGAATCTGACAGAAGAAACAAATAATTACCTGTAATGGAGGTGGTACCAAGTGCTGTGATGAAATAGGGTGAGTTAGATATCTTAAAAAACCCTCCCACTAGATGAAATGTGAAAGAAAAAACCTGGGGCACCTGCCTGGCTCAGTCAGTAGAGCATGTGACTCTTGATCTCAGGTCGGGAGTTGAAGGGCCATGTTGGGCACAGAGCCTACCTAAAGAAGAAAAATAAATCTTCCATAGTACTAGGTTCAGATGGCAAGAAGGTAAAATCCCTAAAGGCTAAAATGAGAAACAAGAATCCAAACAACCAACTGAAGATTGAAGCTGATGCTGACCCTGGGGACATCAGCTGATTCCTTGTGGCCCAAGGCACAGTTCTGAGGTCATTGTGTAGACAGGGCCTGAGCAAGATCAGGAGGTGAATTTGAGACTCCCCCGAAACCCAAGACCCCAGAGAACTGCATTGTCTGCTGAAGGAAGAGCTAGAAAGTTGTGAAAGCAAACACATTCTAAATAGAGGGGAAAACGGGCTCCTTGGGAATTTGTCACCACAAGCCAGTAGGACTCACAGGGGAGTAAGGCACCATGGAGAAGTACTAGCTAAGCCCTGTACTAAGTCCTGAGGACAGTTCAAGAAAATTGTATACTGTCCTTGTCCAGCAGGGTGAGGGACAGAGAGAGCACAGGCTTTGAGGCCAGACACAATCTTGGCTCAACCTCTTACTGGTTATGTAATCTGAGCCTTAGTTTTCCTATCTGTAAAGTGGAGGTAAAAATAGTACTTGCCTCACAAGGCTTTTGTGAGTTTTTGATATACCACAGTGCATATCAAGTCCTGAGCCTGGTGTTGGGTATACTGCCTGGTGTGTGATGAATACAGCTTCATAGAATTTGCAAAGTAGTGGGGGTTAGGATGTGTGTGTGTGTGCATGTGAACATGTATGCACATGTGTATCTACATATGTATGTTTGTATATGTGTATTTGATTAGAGCTGAATTGAAGTGACATTTTATTCAGAACGGGGGAGAGGGTGCAGTGAGCTAGATCGTCAGTGACAGAGTTTTAAGGACTGTCCTGCTCAGATGAGCAGATCCAGGTTGGGAGATGAGCATGAACTAAGTCTAGAAAAAGTCCAGAATATGATTCCCAAGCTGTGGGTACCAGGAGTGGAGCACCCATCTTCAGGGCGGGTGCAAGCTTTGTCTCCTGACCCTTGGTAGGTCTCTAATCGTGGGGTCATGGAGGAAGGCAATGGAAGGTAAAGTTGTAGAAATGGAAAGGAATGTTGGGAAAAGGACGGATGGACTAAGCCAAGGATTGGGGGTTCTGTTTTACAGGAACTAGGGGCACTGAAGGAATGTTTTAAGGAAAAGCAGTCAGACTGGATTAGGGAAAGGGAGAGACTCAAGTGTCAAGAAGGAAGGTATTGCAGCAACCCAGGTGGGCTGTCTCGGCTTCCACATTCAAAGGAAAGAATGGAGTGTTGGGCTCTCAGAGGCACCTCTGGGGCATTTCCAATGCTGTTTCTTCTGCCTGGAACACTTTTCCTTCTGTGATCCCTCCACCCTTTCTCCTTCCCTACTCTTTTAGATGTCATGTGGCCCAATAACCCTTACCTGATCCTTCGAGTCTGAATTGGGTGCCCCCACACACCGCTCCCACATTAAGCTGCATTTCCAATACATTCCAGGTATCCTTCGTATTGTAATTGTCTATGACCTTTATCTCCCCCTTCAGACTGCAAACTCTAGGAGGACAGGGACAGATTTACTGGGTTCACCATTCTACCTCCACTGTTTATATTGCTTAGCACAGAATATTTGCTGTACATATTTTAATGAAAATATTATTATAAGAATTGAAGGAAAAAAAAAGATAGATTTAGTAAAAGATAACCACAAGCTACTATCTCCCAGTGTTGTCTGAAAAAAAAAAAATCTAGGGATAGATTTATCCTTGGAATCACATGGAACCCTCTCTAATATGGGCACCATGTACCTTCCCTGATGTCACTCCGACTCAGCTGCCAAGTTGTGGGGTCGTATTTTTCCACTTTATTTTCTCCACAGCTTTACTGAATCCAAATTTGAAGAAGACAATTGAATGTGCCAAGAGAATTGTAAAAGGAAAAGACGGTATGGGAGCATGGTAAGTGGTATATTTTTGAATAGTCTTAGTTAATGACCTTCACCCATTGTCTTGAATCCTAATCTTGGCCTAATCTTGGTTTCTGCACATCTATAGGGTCAAACTAGTGGGATCTTACCAAGCTAGGCAGTAGAACACCACTGAGTTCTGCAACCCCAGGGTCTCAGAAGGAAGGACATAATTATCAGGCAAATTGCCTTAAGTTGAATGTATTTTTTCTTTCTTAAGTATTGTTTAGGGTTATTCAGGAGGCTAGGATAAGCATCTTTAATACAAATCTCTGCATATATTTCTGATTACTTCTTTCATCTAAATACTTGGGTTCTTAAGGCATGTTGTAAAATGACTCTACTCCAAGTCTGTACCAATTTATATTAATAGTAAGAATTTAGTAAAATGCCTATTTACTGCACTCTCATCAATTATAAATCTTTGTCATTTGAAAGGTATCTAACAATTTTATCTTCTTCTGTATTTTGTGATAGTCTATTAGGGTGTTTTCCTATTAAGTTTGTTATATATTTATATTGTGATTATTTTCCCCTGCCCTTTTTCTTTATTTTTGAAATTAAGATCATCATATTCATTTGAAAGAACACTTTATATATTAGATGTTAGTTGTATTAACAGATGGTTATATATTTGTATTTTTTTATATCATTGAAGTTCATGTAAGTTGAAATAACACAAACTAGATTATCCATCTTATTTGTATATTCTTGGTCACTTATTTGGCACTATATTGAGACATTCTCTTGGTTCTTTTTTTTTAAGGTTTTATTTATTTATCTGACAGAGATTGAGAGAGAGAGGGAGAGAGCACAAGTAGGGGAAGGAGCAGAGTGAGGGGGAGAAGCAGACTCTCTGCTGAGCAGGGAACCTGAGGCGGGGCTCGATCCCAGGCCCTGGGGATCATGGCCTGAGCCAAAGGCAGATGTTTAACTGACTGAGCCACCCAGGCTCCCCAATAGTTATATATTTGTTACCAAAAATGACTGCAACTCTGATTTCTTCTTTAAGCAGATAATTGCTTTGGAAAGCCATCTAAATTTTACAAGGGTTTGGGCCTGTTTTGACTTCTTTCAATATTTGTTCATATTGTTGTGTATAGGTTCTAATTTGTTTGTTCTCATTGCTGCATAATATTCCATTTTATGGATATATCAGTTTATATATCCATTATTCTGTTGGTGGGCATTTGGGTAGTTTTCACTTTTTTAGTGCTGCCGTGAATATTCTGTACTTTTCTTTTAGTGAATATAAAAATGGATTCACATTGATTACACCAAGGAAAAAAAATCACTGGTCATAGATAATGCATATTTTCAGATTTGGTGTATTCTACCAAACCATTTTTTAAAGAGATTCAATTTACACTTCCATCATCAGTTGTAGTTTTCAGTGGCTCCAAATTATTGTAAGTGCTTGGTAATTTCTAGTTTTCTAGTTTATTCTTGTGACTGTGCAATGGTATTGCACTGGGTTTTTTGTTTTGCTTTGTTTTGTTTTGTTTTTTTTTGCACTGGGTTTTGAGTATTCTTTTCCATTTCTAGTTTGCTAAAGGTTTTTAAAATCATGAATGGGTGTTGAATTTTGGTTATTATATATTTAGTATCTTTGCAATTCTGTGTTAGCCTATCCATCTTTTTTTTTTTTTTTAATTCAAGTTGTTGCCTTTTTAATCTTTCTTCTCTTCCATGGCTTTCTCTAGAGGTTATGCCTGGTTACATTTTATTGACAATGTCAATTTTATAAAATTTACTTCTGGATTCTGTAGTATGTTACTCTCCTAGGAATGTTCCTCTGAATTTAATGATGATGCCCCTTTTCTTCTACTAATATTTTCCCATAAGTACCATGTTGAATAAGGACAGATTTGCCCATATTTAGTATTTGCAAATAGATAGGCTATGTAACTTTTTCTTGTTTCAGCTCACTGTTACTTTGGTAATGGTCAGACTCCCTTCACAAAGGTCCATCTGGGCATAGATTATTGTGCAAGTCTCCTGACCCAATTTCCACTTTGGAGATTTTCCTGATATGTGTGTCTAGTTCTCTCTCATAGGCTGAGCCCGTGGAGTAGATGAAAACCCTTCCTTCCCATAATGCACTTCTGCCACCTCCACTGAAACCATTTATCATGATGGGTCTCCACTATCCAATAGACACTGTCTCACCACCAATTTCCACCTTCTTTTGCCTCTTCCACCCCCTCCCTGCCCCACATTCCATAATTGACTGCTTGGATTTTGCAGGATATTAACATTACGAGCTAGATCTAGAAACAATGTCATATTTCCTCAGTTTCAGATTATATATCTTAATATTTTTGCAATTAGAGCTTATCCTATAGTTGATGTGTCCTCCCACAAAAGTTGTTAATAAATCATTAACACATTTTAAATAGAAGGTATCTTACAATAGAGGAAATCCTTTAACAATAGCTATCATTTCTTTACTTCTTTGGTATGTAGGCTTTGTGTGTTTACATAAACACATCATCATTTAATCCCCACAAACCCTTATGCCATGAGTATAAAATGGGGAAGCAGAAGCACAGGGAAGGATAAAACAAGTTACCCATGGCCATAGTGTTGGAATTAATTCTAGATCTCTGTTCTTCTGGGCCTCGGCTTTCCAAGTCTCCTTGAAGAGACAAGGATGATTGGCCTGGGAAATCTGGGCGCTGGTCGTGTGGAAGGGCAACCAAAGGTCCCTGCACAGTTCTTCTGTGGGAAGCTGATGCAGGCCTTCCAAACAGAATCATTGAGTGCAGGAGGCACAGACCTGCAGGTAGATTCATTTTGCCAGTGGAAGTCTTTTTTTTTTTTTTTTAAGATTTTATTTATTTATTTGACAGACAGAGATCACAAGTTGGCAGAGAGGCAGGCAGAGAGAGAGGAAAGGAAGCAGGCTCCCTGCTGAGCAGAGAGCCTGATGTGGGGCTCGATCCCAGGACCCTGGGATTATGACCTGAGCCGAAGGCAGAGGCTTTAACCCACTGAGCCACCCAGGCGCCCCACCAGTGTAAGTCCGGAGTGGTGTTTCTTACAGGGACCCCTGGGTCCTGTAGGCAGTGGAGATCTCGTTCAGAATCTGGCAACAGGAAGTGTGTCAGTCTCAGAAGCCAGCTTTTGTTGTTGCTTTTTTATCTTTTTCGGTGCCTTTTGGTGCTAAGTTCAGTCAGGGATTTTATCTGTTTTTCTTTCCTCTGTATTGCCAGCATCATGCTCTGTGCCTGGCATATAATAAGTACTCCCTAAATGTTTGTTGCAAAATCTAGGTTGCATTTGGGCTGTCACCTAGAAGCCATTAAAACTTTAAAACTTTATTATTTATTATTTCTTAAAATAAAAATAATACATATGTGTTTTTTTTATTTTTTTTAAGATTTTATTTATTATTAGTTAGAGAGAGAGAGAGAGTGAGCACAGGCAGACAGAGAGGCAGGCAGAGGCAGAGGGAGAAGCAGGCTCCCTGCTGAGCAAGGAGCCCTATGTGGGACTGGATCCCAGGATGCTGGGATCATGACCTGAGTGGAAGCCAGCCGCTTAACCAACTGAGCCACTCAGGCGTCCCCAGCTTTGCATTTTTAAATTAGAAAGAAGTTAAGCATTTTTTCATGTGTTTTGTTCATGTGTTCTCTGAAGTGATTATTCATATTCTTAGCCCATTTTCTTTCTTTTTTTTTTTTTTGGGGTGTTAGACTTTTTTTTTTATTTAAGCTTTATTTAAACATATAATGTAACCCCACCACCCTCTCCCAACCCCTCTCCCCCCCCACCCCCCTCAGTTTGTTTTATGACATTAAGAGTCTCTTTTGGTTTGTCTCCCTCCCGATCCCATCTTGTTTCATTTTTACTTTTCCTACCACCTTAACTCCCACCCCCGTTGCATCTCCACTTCCTCATATCAGGGAGATCATGTGATAGTTGTCTTTCTCCAGTTGACTTATTTCGCTAAGCATAATACGCTCTAGTTCCATCCATGTAGTCGCAAATGGTAAGATTTCATTTCTTTTGATGGCTGCATAGTATTCCATTGTATATATATACCACCTCTTCTTTATCCATTCATCTGTTGATGGACATCTAGGTTCTTTCCATAACTTGGCTATTGTGGACATTGCTGCTATAAACATTCGGGTACACGTGCCCCTTTGGATCACTACGTTTGTATCTTCAGGGTAAATACCCAGTAGTGCAATTGCTGGGTCATAAGGTAGCTCTATTTTCAA
>ML111577.1:0-17776 GCA_003697995.1 Taxidea taxus jeffersonii
TTATATATATAATAATTATGTATAGATATATATTATTTAATATATTATTATATATTATTGTATATATGTATATTATATTTAATAATTATATATAATTATAAATTATATATAAATATATAGATATTATATATAATATATAATATATTATATCTATATAAAATTATATAGAAATTATAAATATATATATATAAGATTATATAGAAACAGAATCCTCATAGACACAGAGAATAGAGGGTTACCAAGGACTGGGAAGTGAGTACATAAAAACTAGAACAATTGAGAACTAGGAACCACTGATCTACTGCTGCTATCTCAGCTTAAGAAAATGAATAGGAGACCATTTCTTCTTTTCTACTCCCTGGAACAATTTTGTAGAGATGGAATATCTGTTCCTTGAATATCTGGTGTTGCCTAGAAGATCATTTGGGATTACAAATCCCCATTTTTAAAAGTAATGCTACAATGAACATCCTAATAGACCTGTGTGAGGTTTTCTTTGAGATATATGTGCAGTAGAGTAATTGCTGAATCATGGGGTATTTGTACATTTAATGTGACTAAGTTCTGCTTGTGTGCTCTCTGAAATGACAATTTCAGCCTACAACCCAGCAACTATACATGGAGGCCATGAGAGCCCCATGTCCCTGCTAATTCTTGACAGTAAATAACTTTCAAATTTTTGCCATTTTAATAAAGTAATATACCTATTGTAGTATCTTATATTTTTTAGACCTACCAATAACACTGGCCCTCTCTCTCTTAAAATGCTTATTAGTTTTAAGGAGCTCCTCTGCTGAAGATTGCTTTACCTACTTCTATTTTTAAGGGGATGACTGTCCTTTTGTTGCTGTTTTTGATCTGAAGATTATATATATATTGTATATTCTAGATATTAACCTCATATCTGTTTTGATATTACAAATATGTCTTGTCATTCCAAATTTGTCTGTGCCTTTAACCATGTTCCACCATTTTAAAAGGAAAAACCTTAATTTTAATGTAATCAAAGTCATGATGGTTGTATTTTTGAAATGTTTGTATTTTGAAATCATCTACCCCTATGCTAGATGATTTTAAAATAAATCTGAGAAATAACATGAAATCCATAAATATTATGGTATATATGTCCAAAAATGAGTTATTAAAAAACAATTCCACAGTGGCACCTGGGTGGCTCAGTCAGTTAGGTGTCTGCCTTCAGCTTGGGTCATGATCCTGGGGTCCTGGGATCAAGCCCTATGTCAGCCTTCCTGCCTAGCAGGGAGCCTGCTTCTCCTCTCTCTGCTGTTCCCCTGCTTGTTCTCTCTCTGTCTCTGTCAAATAAATAAATAAAATCTTTTTTAAAAAATTCCGCAATACCATTATCAAGCTTTAAAAAAGTAAGAATAATTTATTAACATCATCAAATGAAAGCAGCTTATTTTTTAGTATGAATGTTTGGGAAGTTTAGCCATATACAGAAGTTACAAGAGAGGACTTAATATAGTCCTAAGAAAAGTGCAAAGGAGCTTTGGGAGTTTGGAGAAAGGAGGATGACTTCCAGCTTTAAAGAACATCTCACCCAAGGGAAAGGATCAACATTCAGGACATTTTACAACTGTTTGTTTTTGGCTTTTCTCAGAAAAGTGGCTCTGAAATAGTACATAGGAGGAAATCCCTCTTCTACATGGGATACTTGTGGATTTGTATTCTTTCCCTTTTCCCTAGTAAGTGGGAAACAACAAGGAGAGGGGTTCAGTTAGAAGTAAATAAATTGCACACTTACAATTTAGACAGTTCCAAGCAAATTCAAATCCAAATTCTGAGGATTCCAATATGGAGTTAATCTTCTCAATTAAAAGTATTCTCTTTTTCCTGGTTTAAAATTTTACCTTTAGCTAATAAGTGTATCTTTAAATTGCTTGCTTGAGATAAGGCTCTCTAGAATTATGTATTAACAAAGTGTACCAAACATTTTCCCATGCCTTTCAGTCTCTCGTTAGTATTTCTGAAAAATTTATTCAAGTCTAGCACTAAAATTTAATATCTAAAGATAGATGAGAAGATCTTTTCCCCCCAATTTTCATTTTTAGGAACTGCATGAGGTTAAAAAACAAAACAAAAACAAACAAATATTCCAAAAAATAATGAGAATTTTGAATTATAATTCATAGATTTAAAAAACCCTCCCTAATCCACAATGATATAAATAATTAAATAAGTAAATAAGTGGGGGAGAAGAGATAGTTCCTCCTTGCAGTAGCAATTCCAATGAATAAATGTAGAAGAAATGATAGAAATAGAAAATCACCTTTAGGTGATTGTCATAGTAATAATTGTTACAAAGGAAAACCATTGATGGATGTTAAAATTAGTAAGTAACATGCAAAGAAAATCATATTTGAAGAGCTTCAAAGCATCTCACTATAATATACTAATTAATTAAAAGGGAAAGACAATTACCTTGCAGTAGGGAATCCTGCAGACACCACCCTAACCAAGGTTAATATCACTAATAATAAAACATACTAATATCATAAACTCCCAACTTGATGCTCCATGAAAGGTACTACATCATTTTTGTGGTACTCCTGATCAAAAATGCATAAGTTCAGTACTGATCACTACTCCTCAAAAGCGTCAAGGTCATGAAAGACAAGGAAAGACTGAAGAACCATCACAGAGAGAGCAGACCAAAGAGACATGACAACTAAATGAAACATGGCATCCTGGATTAGATCCTAAAATAGAAAAAGGACATCAGTGGAGAAACTAAGAAATCTGAGTAAAATCAGTTTATTATCTACAGTATTTTGCCAACGTTAGTTTTCTGGTTTTGGTAAGATGTTAACATTGGGAATAGCTCAATGAAAGGTGCATGGGAAATTTCTGTGCTATTTTTCCAACTTTTAAGTTCAAAAATGTTTTTTAAAAAACACTAAATATTAAGGAAAACAAACCTCTTTTAACAATGCATAAGTATATCCTGGTCTTACTAAAGCCATTGCAAATAAGTCCCCCTTTGGATGGCTGGACTGGGCCCTATTGGGACAGGGAGATTTGCACTACAGAGGAAAGCATTTTCTTGGAAACTTCAAAGTCTCAGTAAATGCTGTGTAGCCCTCAGAACCAGCAATAGAACAGTAAAGTGGAGAAATTATATTTTATGCTCCATTAATGGTTTAGAACACCTTTGGGAGTAATTTTTATTCATTCTTAAATAGTTGGAGACATAAAGGACCATTCTTAGACATAACGGTGTACCAAAGGAAGCCTTCCATGCTACATTGAGAGTTTTTTTCTGTCCCTTCCACTTACCTTAAGAATCTGGAACATACCTTACTCTTCCCTCCATCACACCCTTTTCACCCTCCCTAAATAGACTCTACTCTCTGAAAGAAAAGTAAGCATTGGTCAGGAAAAGTCCCAGTAAATGTGCACACGTGTGTGTATGCAAGTGTCCATGTGTGTCTGTAGTTTAGGGAGTTCTCATGACACCAGTCTCCAAACTTCCATTTGCCCATCCACAGGAGAACAGCAAAACTGCAGTCAGTAGGTTTGTACCTGCTGCTGTAGTCTCTTTTTGTTCCCCTTTTCTCTTTAAATGGCATGCCCCCATCTGCCTTTCCATTTTACATGACCAGCTCTTTTCTGCTTTGTCTTTCCCATTCCCCCCTCCTTTAGCGGAAAGAGATTCAATGGCACTGATTATACTGACAGTATATTTGTCAGGCTAATGTAACAGTTCCTTTCCATTCATGGATGGCATGAATTTTTTTAGGGCTTGGTAAATTGCACATCATGCCAAAATGTTACCAAGTCTTACATGAATCCTGGTGAGCAGGAAATGCTCCTGACTCCACCAATGCCTTGGGGCAGGGCTGAGCTCTCAGGCCAACTGCCTTGCCAAAAAGTCTCCCAGCAAAGCTCTGTTCCACCCCCCAAAGCTTCCCAGCCACAGTAGAGTCTGGAAAACGTCATCTGTCTCTGTGGACTATCCAGCTCTGATGTGTGAACCATCCAAAGAAAGCTCTTTTTACACTAAAGCCCCAACTACTTCCAGCCTTGCTTCACCATCCCTATCTCTAGAGGTGACAGATATGGAAACAATATCAGAATATCCCCATATCTTATCAATTAATAAAAGCATAAATAAAGAAATAAAAGGAGAAAGACCAAAATTGATAAGAGCACTATTTCTAGGAGTTTCATTTTTAGCATGGGCTTGCGACCTCCCCACTCTTCTCTTGCATTCCACCATTGTTACCATACTATAACTAATCTCTGGTCCTGATTAGAATGTCAGCAGATTTTCCCATTAATTCCCTTTTCCTATTGTACAATCCAGTCTAGGATCCACACTGCATGTGGTGATCATGTCTCCTTTGTCTGCTCCAGTCTCCATACATCTTTGGGTACTTTCTTTCCTTCTAACCCAGCAAGATGGTAACCTACACTTTAGGAAAAGCCAAGTTTCACTAATTGTCTTAGCCTGGCTGTGACCACTGGAGTCTACTTCACGCTGTAGGTGAAGGTGGGAATGAAATGCTGGACTGCTTTGCTTCTCCTGCATCTCCAGTTTGCATAATAGGGAAATCAGGGAAGTCTGAGGGTTTAGACCAAAGCTTCAAGCTACAAATCCAAGATACTTTTGAAGTCCCATCCTTTAAAATTTTCAGGGATTTGACATTTTATTGAATAAATTATGCATTACCTATTTTTAATTCAGAAGGGATACTTCCCAAAATTTTATAGCCAAATGAACATACCAGAAAGATGCACCATGTTTATTCCATGGCTGCATGGTCCCTGTTTACTTCAGTCTAAGAGCCTCAAACAATGTTATTTTACCATTTCAAATATGAGACCATGTATTACACAAGCTATGGTACAAAATGCCAGCGTTCAGCCACCACCTACAATACTGTTTCTATAAGCACATGCCTTCCAAGTTACAAACAACTGACTTACAAAGGAACTTTTGGCTCACAATCCACTTATAAGTTGGGAACTCTTTGTACCAATACAATGTCCTTGCCACAGGGTTTTCACAAGCCATTGCAACAAATGGTTCTTTTAATTTCCTTGAAAACCCTCCTCTTCTTCAAGCTGTGTATTGTTTTTTGTTTTTTGCTTTTCCCTCTAGATATCAAATTGCCTTTAAGCAGAACTTCCTAGTATGAATATCTAGTTGGGAAAATAGTCTGACAACAACAAAAAGAAGATAAATGGAAAAGCAAGATTGAACAGAACTCATTTCTAAGCAAGGGCCTTTGATTCTGTACTCTGTCCTTCGGCTTCAGAATTCAATTTTCCTACTCAATTTTCTGCTGTTCAAATGATGCAGTTGTTTCGTTGCTTGGATATAGATGGTAGGCTTCAGCTCTGAAAGCAACAAAGTTGGTGAAAAGCTCACCAGAAGCCAACTTCTCCTTTTAATCTTTTGTCCAGACAGGCCCTTTGTATTTTTGAAGACATCAAAGGCCTGCCCAGGTGAAAAGCAGCATTGGCCAGTGAATGCCACAAAGGGCACGCCCTGGGAATTTTATTCTTGGAAAACAGTTTTTACTGAAGGGAGAGGAGGAGAGTGTGGTATTATATAAATAATCCTAGAGGTCACTGGAGTCAACTTTTGAACTTCTATCCCCATTTTAGATTTGGATCATGGCTGTTACTGGTTTTGGCTATAAACGTCCATCGGGGGTAACAATGTTTTCTTCCCCTCCTGTGATTTTTTTCCCAACCCTGCTGCTCCCCCTCCTTCATGCTTAGAAGGGGGTGACATCACTTAGGTAGCCGGCCTTTCTGGGCTCCTTTCAGATGGAGGTAAATGCAGCACAGGAGAGAGACCACCTGTGGTCATGGGAATTTAGAAGGTGTCATGTGTGGATCACAATACTCTAAAATCTGGCTTCCTGAGTGATTTTGTTTTTTCAAGATGGAATACTTCTCTCTCCTGTCTTACAATTTGAGATATTTGGATGCCATAATGGAGCCTTGAGATGTATCATATATAGAGAGCTCCACTTGAGCACATGACCCATGCCAAAATAGAAGTAGATTAAACTTCATGCCATTCACATAAAATTCCTAGCCTGTGAGAATTTATCCTTTATATTAAGTGTCTGCAAACTATAATTCTCAGGCTAAACCTGGGTAGTTTTTTTGTTGTTGTTATTTAGCCTACCAGTTAAGACTGCCTTTTTTTTTTTTAATATTTTATTTATTTATTTGACAGAGAGAGAGAGAAATCACAAGTAGGCAGAGAGAGAGGGGGAAGCAGGCTCCCTGCTGAGCAAAGAGCCTGATGCAGGACTTGATCCCAGGACTCCGAGACAATGACCTGAACCAAAGGCAGAGGCTTAACCCACTGAGCCACCCAGGTGCCCCAAGACTGCTTTTTATAATTTTTTTTTAAGATTTATTACTATGAGAGAGAGAGAGTGGGTACACATGGGTTGGGGAGGGGCAGAGGGGCTGGGAGAGAAAGTCTTTTTTTTTTTTTAAGATTTTATTTATTTATTTGACAGAGAGATACAGAGAGAGCACAAGTAGGCAGAGCAGCAGACAGAGGGAGAGGGAAAGATAGGCTCTCTGCTGAGCAGGGAGCCTGACGTGGGGCTTGATCCCAGGACTCTGGGATCATGACTTAAGCCAAAGGCAGATGTTTAACCCACTGAGCCACCCAGGTGCCCCTGGGAGAAAGAGTCTTAAGCAGACTCCATCCTGTGTGTGGAGCCCAACACAGGTCTTGATCTCACCACCCTGAGATCACAGCCTGAGCAGAAACCCAAGAGCCAGCTGCTTGACCAACCACACCACCCAAGGGCCGCTGTTTTTATACATTTAAACATCTGGGGAAAACCAAAAGAAGAATATTTTGTGACACATGAAAATTATTTGAAATTCAAATTTCAATATACATGAATATAGTTTTACTGGAACACAGCCATGCTCATTCATTTATGTATTGCTTTTGTGGCCCAGCTGCTGAGTTGAGTAGTTACAAGAGAAACCATGGATGGCTTGCAAAGCCTAAAATATTTACTATTTGACCCTTTATAGGAAAAGTTTGTCAACCCCTGTTCCTTACCCACTGAGCATTCATTCTCACCCAGTGATGGGCAGCAGTGATGAGGAGCACAGGTGGGGCAGGCCCAGTGTTGTCAGGAAGTGGAAGAGGCAAGCAAGAAAAACATGGCAGAGCTTTAGGAGGCACATTTGCCAGGGTCACAGTTTCCTTGCTTTGCCCTGAAGTGTTCCATGCATATTTTTAATTGAAAGAGCTAAGACTCAGTAAAATGTGAACATATTAGGATACAGAAAACAAGAAAAGAATAGTTGTATCTATACTGTAGACACAGTTTTCTCTATCTCTGGACTCCTGCTCTCTACCTTGGTCTTTTATGGTTCCACTTGAAATAAGAATTAGAGGAGGATGAGAAGGAGGAGAGGGAGGGAGAAGAGAGACAGAAAGAAAGAGAGAGAGAACATTTTAAATGAAAGCAGAATATTGTGGTAATAGAGTAAAGGACAAAGTAGAAGTCAAAATGAGAAAGGCAAAGAGATGATTATGGAGTAGTGAGAAGGATCTGGCAAAAAGGGTTCTGAGCCATAAAAATGGTGCCATCTTTGATTACTACTACAATTTAAGCTTTCTAAAAGGAGGCCACAGAGACATGATTGATTGATTGACTGACTGGAATAAAGATCAAGAAAATAAGGACATAGAGGGGCGCCTGGGTGGCTCAGTGGGTTGAAGCCTCTGCCTCAGGTCATGATCCCAGGGTCCCGGGATCGAGCCCCACATCAGGCTCTCTGCCCTGCAGGGAGCCTGCTTCCCTTCCTCTCTCTGCCTGCCTCTCTGCCTACTTGTGATCTCTGTCTGTCAAATAAATAAATAAAATCTTAAAAAAAAAAAAAAAGAAAAGAAGGACATAGAGAGTGGAAGTGAGACATTAATTCAAAAATTAATTTTGCCAACTGTAATATGCTAAAAAGTAGTTTTTATGCTTTTTGTCATAGATTTAACTTTTTGGATTCTTAATCTGAATAAAAGCTTATACATGAAACCAATAGGTAGATGACACCAAGATAGGCCAGCTGTGGCTGAAGCTGGCTTGACCTCCAAGCATGCACCACTGTCACCAGGAGTTTCCAGAGTATAATCTAAGGCCTCGCTCTCTCTGTGTCTTTCTCTGTTTCTCTTTCTATCTCTCTCTGTCTCTCAAAAGAATAATCACCACCTTATCATCTGAGGAGGATCATTTTAACTCTACAGGAGTCACTTTGAATCTAACTGCCAGAAAGAAAGAGGACATGTGCTTGCAGTCTCTGTCCACACTGGACTTGTAGAACTACCATAAAATGGTTTATAGTTTGGCAATCACACAGATGAATTCACAGCTCACACATTTTTAAGCTATGTTGTAATTCTCCCATGAAACTCAAAAACACTAAGTGATGGGTTAGCCTATGATGCTTATGAAGCAAATGTAGGTTTGTTTCATGTAGTGTTGAGCAACTTTTTAGGACACCACACACCTAGAAGGGGAGGACCAATAATTCCTAATTTTAAAATAATGAGATTAGCAGTACAGAGACTAGCAATTCGAGAAGTGAATAGAATTCTTTGTGACCTCAACCCCTGGCAGATTTGAATTCATAAAGACATTCGCCATTTGTGTTGAATGAGTCAGTATGAATAATTAAGGATTGATTTATTGACAGAGTTGCCAACATAACAACCCATCTTCCTTTAAAGAATTGTCCATTCTTATTCACTCTATGGCACAGAGGTCAACTTGCTAGAAGATCGGGAGACATGGGGATTTCTACACATTCCTTGTCATTTGTTCAGATCACACATTAGAATGTGTCATTTGTTCAGATCACACATTAGAAACCATATGCAAATGTGCAAATCTGCCCTTTTTCTCCATCACATTTATAGCCACCTTTTCCTAATGCAGCATGGAATTCCATGACTTCATGACCTAGAGGACTACTCTGATACAGCCCCAACAAAAATGGATTTGGACCTCGCTAAATATTTTGCCCTGAAAAATGTATTATCAACATTTGTCCTCCAAGAGGACATTCTACTGTCCTGAAACATTGCCTTGGAAATAAATGTATATTGAGGAAACAGGTAAATAGAACCTTTTACCCCACCAGCCTCACCTCTTCCCTGTGGCTAAAGGAAACATTGTATTTCCCATCAGCTCTATCCCAAAATCAACAGGAAGAAAAATGTTAAGTTCAAAGTACAAATTATCTTCTATTTACATAAATATCTTTTATTTACACTCCTATTTACATAGGAGTCTTCCCCTACGGAGCCAATTAACATTTAATAAGAGTTCTTCAAAAGACAACCACATGCCTTCTGGGTAGGCAGATATCAAAATCAACAGATGTTCAAGTTAACACTGGGAATCAGTCTCATGCTGAAAACAGGACCTGTAAAATTCATCACCAGTGTGAGCTAAAATCATGGAGTCCACCAAAAGTTCTGCTAAATAAATTAGTCAGGATGAGCATCAGTGGCTGGTAGGGTTTATGACCTCTGAATATGAAGGGCAGAAACTAGGGGCAAATGTTATTGCTCTTGCACAGGCTGTTAAAATTGAACAAAATTGTAAAAAGTAACATCAGCATGAAATGACTGTTTTTCTTGTACAGAAACTCTATCAAAATTGAAGGTGTATTTTGAACCAGTAATAAATCTGATTTGCTCCATCTGGGATTTGGACAATTGTCAGATGATTATGCCTCAAATAGATTTTCAGGGTTCCATTTCCCTATACCCAACTGCAAAGGGTTGTTTTTTTTTTTTTATTCTCTGCTACTTACTCTGACAAACTGAGCATTATGTTCCTGCATGAAAGCCTAAGAAGGTCAGAGAAATTTAGAAAGATGAAATGCATTATGATTCTGAAAATGAATGGTTAGGGCAGAGAAATGCTGGAGAACCTCATGGCTCTTTTGCAGTGATGTCCAGCTTAAAGACTGGAGTGGGGAGGAGAGTTCCATGCTTGAGAAAGAAGAGATGTGGAGGAGAGATGACAGCCATAATGTACACAGTTACATGATGGCAGGTTATTATTTGACAGTAAGATTGAAATGTTTCCAAAGAATGAAAAGGCAAATGCAAACAGGTGAGAAAGGTTTGGTGTTATTAGTGAATGTGATAACTGAAGGGATGCTTCCCCCAGGAGGATCTAGAACATACACTGGATTTAAAAGCCATCCTGTGTGTCACATGGATCAAGGGAGCCCAAGCTTAAAGAGGTCTTTATGATTTTCAGTAATAACTAGGCAGCAAGACTCATAATCCAGAGGACAATGGTATATTTTTGTAGTTTGTAGGAGAACAGCAACTCACAGTGCTGTAGCAAGGTAGAAAAATGCAGACAAAGGCTAAACAAAGTACAGAATAGGACAAATTTAAGTTCAAAGTAACCACTACTCCAGTAGCTGTATGTTGCTCTCTGGTAAAGTCACCAATAGTCCATTGATCTACAAGTAGGAGTGGAATATAAACCACAGCCCTAGTGCTGAGCAAGGTGCTGTGAAAAAGACAAAAGCCCAAGGAGTTTAAGATCTAGCCCAGAACACAGGGCTTATCCACAAGTCATTTAATGAAACAAAAAGTATAAAATAATATAGCATATTACGTGATACTAATAATTTGAAGCTATGAATAAATATAACAGTCTCAATTATTGCTATAAACAGAAAATTCAAAGAATAAAATGGGCTAGCTTCAGCAAGGACAGCTTTAAGAGGAGTAATTTACAAAGGGTTTCTCGAGAATGTTTGTCATAGCTCAGCATACCCTCTGTAGTACCAGTGGAAGAGGGGCATAACTGCAACTACGTGGGGGCATTTTTTTTTTATTTTTTTAAAATATTTTTTTAATTTATTTATTTGTTAGAGAGAGAGAGAGAGAGAGAGTGAGCACAGGCAGACAGAGTGGCAGGCAGAGGCAGAGGGAGAAGCAGGCTCCCTGCCAAGCAAGGAGCCCGATATGGGACTCAATCCCAGGATGCTGGGATCATGACCTGAGCCGAAGGCAGCTGCTTAACCAACTGAGCCACCCAGGCGTCCCTTAATTTTTTTTTTTGATGTGACAAAATATGCATAACATACCAGGGAGAAAAACCATTTGTTACCTTGGGATCAAGGAGATAAAATGTCTAGCAATACACAAGATAGTGTCCCACAGTAGAAATTTTCCTACCTAAAATGCCAGTGCTGCTCCTAATATGAAACACTGCAAAAAGAAGAAATACCAAGAAATAGTCTGCTGAAGTAAATCAAATGCCAATGAAGCCATAAATTTTGGAGGAAGCACTGAAAAGGAGACATAGATCATAGAAGACTGACAAGATTCGAAATAACATTGTAGCTAAGTGTGAGTGACAAATAAAAAGGAGAGCTTAGAGTTATTTGTGTGACTGAGGACAGGTCATTGATCACTGTTGGGTCTTCATTCTTATTTATTTACAAAATGAAGGTGTGAAATCTCTGAAGTTTCTATCAACTCTCACATTCTAGATCTTTTGACACTAGATTTTTGAGCCTAAAAACTGACTGTGATAAGCATAAATAAAGATATTTAGTCGCCTGGCAATACCTATAGAAAGGCCCCCACTTTGAAAAGCTTATGAGGTTGGTAAGTTTGAACTGATAATTTCTCAACTGTCTTCATTTCAGTATTTCTCCACCAAATACCTGCCCCGGAACATTCTTACAGTTTCCCAATTGCTGAAACTTCCTGAACTGCTCTGGAAGGACTTGACTTTCTAGAGCCATATCCCACAGCCACAAATATTTTTCATATCTCTATCAGTTAGCTACCACTATTTAACCGATCACCCCTAACCCTACTGCCTTATACTGTAAGCCTTAAAATAATAATCAGTTAAAATAATAATCGGTTATTACTTCTCATGAGTGGGTGGGCTGGGCAGTATTGCTGATCTAGAGCAACATAAACTGATCTCAAATATGTTTGCTTCTAATTCATTCTGTGGTCAACTAACTAAACAACAGGGGTTGGCCGATCTAGACTATTCCAATCTTCTTCTCATGGGTTGTGGCAGGGGTTCAAGAGAGCAGAAATTTCTTATGGCCTAAATGTAGAACTGGTATGCTGTCATTTCTGTCACATTTTATAATCAAGAAACAAGGTGAGACTCCATCTCTTAATGGGAGGAACTCCAAAGTCGTATTGCAAAAGACATGATTACTGAGAAGAATAGATAGTTAGGGCCATTTATACAACCAATCTACCATCAGACTTCATCTGTGCTTTAGTCTGCCCTCTCAGGATATAGCTAAGTCATGGCTAGTAAGAGCCTGCTAATCAAGGTGATGACCTCTTCAAGGATAAGGATGACTAAGCCTTTAATCTTGGTATCCTTGACTAAAGCAAGCTCTCAATAAATATTTATTGAAACAACAGAAACTAGCTTAAAAGACATTTTAATGTTTACTGTAGAAAGTGTCTTTCCTACCCTTTCTTCTCTAAGAGTTAAGTAAACAATTTAAGAATATGTTTTATAGAATGCAGTTGTATTGATTTGGACTATTACACATTACTGGAAAATTTTAAAGCTGTAATTATACTACATAGCATATTTTTAAAAATCTTTCTTTAGCTTGTAACTCTTCTCTATTATGCTGGGGACTCAATATGCTTCTTCACTAATGAGCAACAGAATGTTTTCAGTTCATAGCTGGACAAAAGCAGCTAAACTAACATTACTAGGGAATTCTCAGAATGGAGAGGTGGAACTACTCTGCATTAACATAATGCAATTTTAGGTTTCTTTTATTTTCTGCATGGTTTAGGCCCAGACCTGGTTTATCATTCTTCTTTGCCCTGATTATTTTTAGAGTATTGCACACAGTGATGAAATAGCTATTGCAGTTTTCCTCTGTATGCATCTGCTCTCCACTTAAGAAAGAGCCATCTTTATTTTTTTATTTTTATTTTTTTATTGAGCATAGTTGACACACAATGTTACATTATTTTCAGATGTACAACATAGTGATTCAATTTCTTTATATGTTATGCTACTAAAGCCATCTTTAAAATCTCATCCTTCAATTGGTTCTGTCAGTTATTGGATTAATTAGGACTTGCTACTTTGATTTAAAAAGAAAAACCAACAATAAACTAACAATTTGTCTTGTCTTTGATGTACCAAGAATTATTCTCAAGGCAGGGCAAAACATGGGCTATGGTGCAACTTAATAATTCTTGGGTGGCTATATACACAATCACAACAAAAGGCAAATAATTTGGGTAGATACTTCCCTTTCCTACTGGTTTCATAATAACCATCTCCCTAAGTAACAGTGAAGACCTTGGAACAAGTAGGTTTTTGGTCATGGTCAAAACTGGCAACTTCTCAGACTGTTTTGGTTTTTTTTTTAGATTTTATTTATTTGACAGAGATCACAAGTAGGCAGAGAGGCAGGCAGAGAGAGAGGAGGAAGCAGGCTTCCCACTGAGCAGAGAGCCCGACTCGGGGCTCAATCCCAGGACCCTGAGATCATGACCTAAGCCAAAGGCAGAGGCCCAACCCACTGAGCCACCCAGGCACCCCTCTCAGACTGTTATTAAACCTCTCCAGCAGAGCACCTGGCTGGCTCAATTGGCTAAACATCTGCCTTCAGCTTGTGTCATAGTACCAGGACCCTGGGATCAAGCCCTGCCTCTGGTTCCCTGCTCAGAGAGGAGCCTGCTTCTCCCTCTCCCTCTGCCGCTCCCCCGCTTGTACTCTCTCCTCTTTTTCTCACAAATAAATAAATAAAATCCTTTAAAAATATATTAAAAAACCCTCTATGGCATCCTCGGGAAAACACAATATTTATGACAATTAAATTACCCAACTCAAGTAAAATATTAAGTATAATGTCTGGCATATAGTAACTAATCATTATTATTAACTGTAGCTCTGTTAATATGATGCATGAATTAGCCCTTGCTCACACACAAAATAGAACCCCTGATGCTGAAGAAATAATGAGTATTGCATTCCCACTGAGTATAACTTGTCATTATCACTATTAAGTTGAAAAATGAAAGGTCACTTTATCCAAAGAACTAACCTCAAAAAAGAAAGGTGAAACATAATCACAGTATTAGAAAAAAATGAGTATTTAGCAATAATGAAAACTCAATATCCAAAAGATGTTGATGATCCTGAAAGAGATCTGTGTGAAAAAACTAAGTATTATATCTATGTCACACAATGCACATGAATAAATCCCAGGTGAAAGAACATAATCTCTAACACCAACATCAGAGTAGAAAGGTATTTAAGAAACAAAAAATGTAGACCAAGAAGGAGAAGACTAATATATTCAATTCCTTTAAATTCAAGAACAGGAATATTTTGTGTGAAAAATAGTCGCCACAGATAAATTTAAAAAACAAGTCTCTGACTAGGAAGAGATATATAAGTATAGCTGCAAATGAATATGAGAAGTCAAACAACCAAATAGGAAAATGAGCAAAGGATATGAATATGCACAGAAACCAAGACCTGAATATCCAATAAATATCAGAAAAAATGCTTTACTTCTCTGATAATGATGAAAATACAAATTAAAACAACACGGGCAAACTGTAACACATCCAACAGCTTGGCCAAAAAAAAAAAAAAAAGTTTAAATCTGGCAAAACCAACAGTTAGCAAGGAATTGAAAAAAATGGGACCATCAAAGGATTGCTGGAGGAATTAAAAGTTGGCATCCCCTTCAGTGTGCTTTGTATCTAGTAAATGTGAAGACGTGTTTATTTTATAACCTAGCTATAGTAACGCCTGCTATACAACCTAGAGAAGTTCTCTCACATACATATTAAGATGCACTATACATAATGAGGTAAGTATGGAAATGTTTATAGCAGCCCTGTTTAAAAGAGTGAAAAATTCATATAAATTGTGTTAGTCATACAATGGAATATTGCACAGCATTTAAAATTAATGAACTAGAACTACAGGAATTTTATAGATCAACCTTGAAAAAGTTTGAAATGAAAAACACATTGCAAAATGCTACACTAAGTATGACACTGTTTATTTAAAATTTAAAAAGCATACAATACTTTATTATATACATGAGTTATTAATACATGTATACTGTAGTATATAAAACTTTCAAGGACATCCATCATTTTTAGGCAAGTGGTTACATCTGAGAAAAAAGGAGAAGAGAATCTGTGAGAGTATAAAAAATTTCAATTGTCTCCATGCATTTTTATTTCTTTAACAAAAATTCTTAATATGGGAAAATGTCAACATTTAAATAATCTGCTTGGCATATATTAAAAATAATTTTTAAAAATAATATTTTTGGGTTTTTTTACATTCTTGAAATATTTTGTCATAGAAGAAGAGGAAAAGTTTACCAATCCTTTAGGAATACTCATAAAGTCATTAGTAAACTGAAGCATATTGTAACACTCACATTTCCAGCACTCATTGGGTGATTTCCATCTTACAGAAGACAACTGAGACCAAGAGGTATCTCAGTTACCAAACAAAACCTCCAAAACTACATGCTCAAACTCATAATTATTTTTCCCAGAAGAAATTCTCAGATCTTTAAATAAAGCCTATTATATGTAATTTTATGAGATTGGCTTAAAGTAGTTAGAAGTACAATATTATTAGAAAAAAGAAAGAGAAGAAATAAAGATACATAAAAAACAGACATGAAATTTGTATGTTAAATGAGTGCTATTAAATATACCTATAAGTAGGGGCACCTGGGTGGCTCAGTGGGTTAAAGCCTCTGCCTCAGGTCATGATCCCAGAGTCCCGGGATCGAGCCCCACATCAGGCTCTCTGCCCTGCAGGGAGCCTGCTTCCCTTTCTCTCTCTGCCTGCCTCTCTGCCTACTTGTGATCTCTGTCTGTCAAATAAATAAATAAAATCTTTAAAATAAATAAATAAAATCTTAAAAAAAAGCTTTAAAAATATATATATACCTATAAGTAAATCCATAAAACCCTATACTTATACTTTATTAGGCCCTAAGAGTACCATACCAAATGGCACAACGTTATATGCTGGTATTGATTACAAATATCTAATAACACTTGTCATTATATCCTATATACTCTAAGAATGTAGGAACATAAGCAATACATTTTAGAAAAATGCCCACCCCGAGGCAAACCAAGAGACTGTTAATGTCAAAACAAACTGAGGGGGGCGGGAGGGGGTGTCTGGAGAGGGTGGTGGGGTTACATTATATGTGTATAAAAAAAATAAAAAACTAATAAATAAATAAAAAAAGAAAAGAAAAATGCCCACCCAAAAAGTTATCTTTTTTGTTTTCATTTTGAAAAATAATGTGCTTCACTTCTTTGTCCATATTGTAATAACAGCCTTAAGTCAAACATGTGATTCTAAGAATGGGAATTGCCGACAGTGTAAGATTACAAATTTTGTAAGAATATGAAATAAATATTTCCTTTAAATGCAACTTACTACTTTTATAGCATACAGCTTCCCTGAGTGTGTGATTCCAAGTAGAATATCTAAAGGGGAGAGGATAAGATCTCTTCTTAGACAACAAATAATAATTCTAAAATTCTTTACATACAGGAAGAATACTGAAGCTTTTTAGTCTCTGTATATTATACATGATATCTATGAATATCCAAAACAAGGATTAAACATTACCAATATGCAATGAAAATTAACTTTTTAGATTTCTTTCTTACCTCAAATTCTAGTTCTCTTAGTTTAACTGAAGTCACATTTGATTTAAAACGAAGTATAATGAAGAAAAATGGAATCCCTGATGGTAATTTACAAGAGGTGGAAAGAAGATTATAATGATAACTTTGGTGATGTTTTATAAATTATTTTTGTTAGACTTTATTTTTTAAGACTTTGTTATTTAAGGCAGTTTTAGATTATACAAAATTGAAGGGAAGGTACAGAGATTTCCCATACACTCTTACTCCTACACCTGCATAACTTCCTATTGTCAATATTCCCAAACAGAGTGATACAGTACATTTGTTATAATTTATGAACCTGCATTTATACATTATAATTACCCAAGGTCCTTGGTTTACCTTAGGGTTCTCGGCGTTGCACAGTTTATGGATCTGGATGAATTTATAATGACATATATCCATCATTATACAGTTGACTCCTGGACAACTCAGGGATTGAGTGCAAATCCTTTGAGAAAGTACACATATAACTTCTGAATAACTTTATTACTAGTAGCCTACTGTTAAACAGAAGAAGCTTTATTGATAAAATAAAGTCAATTAAACATATTTTGTATATTATATGTACTATAACCTGTATTCTTACAATAAAATAAGCTAAATAAAATAAGAAAATCATAAGGAGGAGAAAATACATTTACAGTACTATACTGTAAAAAATCTGCATATAGGTGGACCCGTTCAAACCTGTGTTGTTCAAGGCTCAAGTGTAGTACCATATAGAGTATTTTCACCACCCTAAAAATCCTTAGTGTTGCATTTATATATCCCTCCTCTCCTCCAGCTGTTGGTAACCACTGATCTTCTTTCTGCCTTTTCCAGAATGTCATAGGGTTGGAATTCTATAGAATACAGCATTTTCAGATTGACTTCTTTCACTTAGTCATACCATTTAAGTTTCCTCTGTGTCTTTTCATGGCTTAATAGCTCATTTCTTTTTTAGCACCGAATAATCCATCATCTGGATGTACCACAGTTTATTTGTTTATTCACCTACTGAAGGACATCTTGGTTGCTTCTAAG
>ML111577.1:17876-52958 GCA_003697995.1 Taxidea taxus jeffersonii
TTTATTTGTTTATTCACCTACTGAAGGACATCTTGGTTGCTTCTAAGTTTTGACATTCACAAGTAAAGCTACTATAAACATCCATGTGCAGGATTTTGTGTGGGCATAAGTTTTCAAGTCCTTTGGACAAATGCTAAGGAATATTACTGCTAGATTGAATGGTAGAGTGTGTTTAGTTTTTAAGAAACCACCAAACTCTCTCTCAAAGTGAGATACCGCTTTCCATTTCCATCAACAATGAATGAAAGTTACTGCTCCACATCCTCACCAGCTTTTGGCCTTATCAGTGTTCCAGACTTTGCCCATTCTAATAGCTTTGTAGTTTGTAGTAGTATCCCATTGTTGTCTTAATTTGCATTATTTCCCTGATGACATATGAGACAGAGCATATTTTTATATGCCTATTTGTCATCTGTATGTCTTCTTTGGTGAGGTGTCTGTCAAGGTCTTTGGGCCATTTTTAATTGGCTTGCTTATGTTCTTATTATTGAGTTTGAAGAGTTCTTTAAATATTTTGGATAACAGTTTTTTATTAGATGTGTCCTTTGAAAATATTTTCTCCCAGTCTGTGGCTTATGATCTCATTTTCTTGACATTGTCTTTCATAGAGCAAAAGTTTTAATTTTAGTCAAGTCCAACTTATCAATTATTTCTTTCATGGGTCTAGTCCTTAGTTTTGCATCTAAAAATCCATCACCATACTCAAAGTCACATATGTAGATTTCTCCCATGGAATCTTCTAGGAGTTTTGTAGTTATAGCTCTTACTTTTAGATCTGTGATTCATTTTGAATTAATATTTATGAGGAGTATAAAGTATATATCTAGATTCTTTTTTTTTTTCACATTTGATGTCCAGTTGTGTCAGCACCATTTGTTGAATACTACTTTTGCCTCATTTCTTTGGCATTGCACCTTTGTCCAAGATCAGTTGACTAATATTTATGAACCTGTGTCTGGGCCCTCTATTCATTCCACTCATTGATTTGTCTATTCTTTCTCTAATACCATACTGTCTTGATTACTATAACTTCATAGCAAATCTTTTTAAAAAATATTTATTTATTTATTTGACAGACAGAGATCACAAGTAGGCAGGAGAGGGGGGAAGCAGGCTCCCTGCTGAGCAGAGAGCCTGGTGCAGGGCTCCATCCAAGGACCCTGAAACCATGACTCAAGCCAAAAGCAGAGGCTTAACCCACTGAGCAACCCAGGCACCCCATAGCAAATCTTAAAGTTGGGTAGTGTCAGTCTTCCAACTTTGTTCTTCACCTTCAAAATTATGTTGGCTATTCTGGGTCTTTTGACTCTCCATATAAACATTAAAGTCAGTTTTTCAATATCCATGATATAACATGTTGTAATTTTTAATTGAGAGTTCATTGAATCCATAGATCAAGTTAGAAAGAATTGGCATCTTGACAAGATTGAGTATTCCTATCTACAAACATGGAATATTCCTCTTTTTATTTAGGTCTTCTCTGATTTTATTCATTCAAGTTTTGTGGTTTTCCTCAGAGAACTTTTATATATTTTGCTAGAGTAACACCTAGATTGTTCATTTTTGGCAGTGCTAATATAAATGGTATTGTGTTAAGTCAAATTCCACTTGTTATTTGCTGGTATATTAAGAAAGGGGGAGGGGAGAAAAGATGGCAGAGGAATAGGGGACCCTATTTCAACCAGTCCCTTGAATTGAGCTGCATATCTACCAGACCATTTTGAACTCCCATGAAATCAGACTGAGATGTAAGAAGATATATCTGGATCTCTACACACAGAGTATCTCCAGAGGTTGGTCTCAAGGTATGAAACAGGGGAGCCATGATTCTGTGGGCAGATATTGAAAGATAAAGAGAAGGGGGAAGGAGACTCTAAGATCTTGCACTGGAGCACAAAAGCCTCCCTCGCTGGAGATCAGGCACAGACTTACAGACAGATAGTGGCAGGGAAAGGAAATTAGGGCAGCCCCCAGCTGAAACCTGGAGCTATAGGGGTGCATATGCAAGCTGGCAGAAGCTTGCGGTGTTAGAAGCAAAAAGGGCAGAGACATGCCTGGCCCTGGGAGCAAGGGCTAGGAGTGCTGTTCTGGGTCACACAATCCAGAATGCTATACTTTTAAGCAGCATGGACAGAAATAGAGACATTATAGCCTGGAGAGCTCAGTGAAGAGCAGACTGACATCTCTCTGTTCTGAGAAAGAGGTTTGGATACAGTCACTTTTGCTCTGACTCTCAGAAGAGATGTGGGAAGCCACCAGGCAAAGCCATTAGACAACTAAAAGCACCAAAAAACCTGTTTCACTCAGGCCATTCCCCCCCTCCCCCACAGGGGGCAGGGCAACTCTGCCCAAACAGGGTTGCCTAGTAACAGTGTGGCAGGCCCCTCCCCCAAAAGACAGGCTGGAAGAACAAGAGGCTGACAACCCTAAGGTTCCTATAAAACATGTGCATCTTACCTTGGATGTGGTCAATAATTTGGACTCTGTACATTCCCTCAACCACACCTCAACAGAATAACTAAGTGGAAGAATCCCCAAAAAAGGAAAGAACAAGAGAATGTGGCCTCTGCCACAGCATTAATGGATATGGATATAAACAAGATGTCAGAAATAGAATTCAGAGTAACAATTATCAAGACAATATCTAGACTTGAGAAAATGTTAACGATAATATAGAATCTCTAAGGGCAGAAATGAGATCTAATCAGGCCAAATTTAAAAATGCTATGAATGAAAGGCAGTCTAAACTGGATATTTTGACTGCCAGGGTAAATGAGGCAGAAGAACAAATTAGTGAGCTAGAGGATAAGATGATAGAAAAGAAGGAAACTGAGGCAGCATGGGAAAAACAAATTAAAACCCAAGGAATCAAACTGAGAGAGATTAGTGACTCAATGAAATGTTCCAGTATCAGAATTATTGGTATCCATGAGAGGGTGGAGAGAGAGAGGTCTAGAAGATATATTTCAGCAAATTATATCTGAGAACTTCCCTAATCTGGGGAAGGAAACAAGCATTCATGTCCAAGAAGCAGAGAGGACCCCTCCTAAGATCAATAAGAACAGACAGACACCATGACATATAATAGTACAGTTTGCAAATCTTAGGTCCAAGGAAATAATCTTGAAAGTGGCAAGGGGGAAGAGATTTCTTACATACAGAGAGAGGAACATCAGAATAACATCCAACCTGTCTACAGAGACCAGGCAAACCAGAAAGGTCTGGCAAGACATATTCAGGGTGCTAAATGTGAAGAACATGTAGCCAAGAATGCTTTATCTAGCAAGGCTGTCATTCAGAATGGATGGAGAGACAGGAACTTCCAAGACCAGCAGAAGCTGAAAGAATATGTGACCACTAAGCTGGTCCTGCAAGAAATATCATGTTTCTTTTATACTTATATAAAAGAAGATATTTATATTATATATATTCTATATATAATTATATACATAAATATAATTATATTTACATATTTATATTTCTGTAGAACATTTTATTTATTTATTTTTTGGAAACATTTTATTTATTTATTTTACAGAAAGATCACAAGTAGGCAGAGAGGCAGGCAGAGAGAGAGGGAGAAGCAGGCTCCCTGCCAAGCAGAGAGCCTGACGCAGGGCTCAATCCCAGGACCCCGAGATCATGACCTGAGCTGAAGGCAGAGGCTCAACTCACTGAGCCACCCAGGTGCCCCCTCTATAAAATATGTTACATTCTATAAAAGGAGAAAGACCCCAAGAGTGATATAGATCAGAAATTTACAGATAATCTATAGAAACAAGTACTTCACAGGCAATATGATAACAATAAAAGCATATCTTTCAATAATCACTCTCAACATGAAAGGCCTAAATGCTCCCATGAATAGCACAGGGTTGCAGATTGGATAAAAAGACATGAGCCATCCATATGCTATCTACAAGAGACTCATTTTGAACATAAAGATACATCCAGACTGAAAGTGAAGGGTGGAGAACAATTTTTCATGCCAAAGGATTTCAAAAGAATGCTGGAGTAGCAATTCTCCTATCAGACAAATTAGATTTTAAGCTAAAGACTGTAGTTTAGAGATATAGAAGTACACTATATCATGCTAAAAGGGTCTATCCAACAAGAGTATCTAACAATTGTAAATATCTATGCCCCCAACATGGGAACAACCAACTACATATGCCAACTGTTAACCAAAATAAAGAGACATATTGATAATAATATGGTGATAATGGTGGGTAATATGGTAATAATAATGGTAGGAGACTTCAACACTCCACTCTCAGCAATAGACAGATCATCTAAGCAGAAAATCAACAAAGAAACAAGAGCTTTGAATGACACACTGGACCAGATGGATCTCATAAATATATACAGAACATTCCATTCTAAAACAACAGAATACTCATTCTTCTCAAATGCACATGGAACTTTCTCCAGAATAAACCACATACTGGGTCACAAATCAGGTCTTAACTGATACCAAAAGATTGAGATTATTCCCTGCATATTCTCAGACCATAATGCCTTTAAACTGGAACTCAATGACAAGAAAAAAAATTAGAAGAAATTCAAACACTTGGAAGCTAAAGACCAATCTGCTTAAGAATGTTTGGGTCAACCAAGAAATTGAAGAAGAACATAAACAAGTCATGGAAACAATGAGAATGAAAACACATCTGTACAAAACCTATGGGATACTGCAAAGATGGTCCTAAGGGGGAAATATATAGCCATCCAAGCCTCACTCAAAAAAATAGAAAAATATTGAATACACAAATTAACTTTACACCTTAAAAAACTGGAGAAAGAACAACAAATAGAGCCTAAGCTATGCAGAAGAAGAGAAATAATTAAGATTAGAGCAGAGATCAATAAATTAGAAACCAGAAATACAGTAAAGCCAATCAATGAAACTAGAAGTTGGTTCTTTGAAGGAAGTAATAAGATTGATAAACCATTCCAGACTTATTCAAAAGAAAAGAGAAAGGACCCAAATTAATAAAATTATGAAAGAAAGGGGAGAGATCACAACTAACACCAAGGAAATAGAAACAATTATTAGAAATTATTATTATTACCAGCAACTGTATGTCAACAAATTAAGCAACCTGGGAGAAATGGATGCATTCCTGGAACCCCATAAAGTACCAAGACTGAAACAGGAAAAAAATCAACAACCTGAACAGACCAATAACCAATAAGAAGGTTGAAGCAGTGATCAAAAACCTCCCAAAAAACAAGAGTCCAGGGCCTGATGGGTTCCCTGGGGAATTCTACCAAACATTCAAAGAAGAAATAATACCTATTCTCCTGAAGCTCTTTCCAAAAAATAGAGAAGAAAAACTTCTCTCATTCTATGAGGCCAGCATTACCTTGATCCCAAAAACAGGCAAAGACACTATCAAAAAGGAAAATTTCAGACCAAGATAAATGGGGAATACGGATGCCAAAACACTCAACAACAAGATCCTAGCTAATAGGATCCAACAGTACATTGAAAGGATTGTCCACCACTACCAGGTGGGATTTATCTCTGGGATGCAAGGGTGATTCAACATTTGCAAATCAATCAGTGTGATAGAACACATAAATAAGAGAAGAGACAAGAATCACATGGTCCTCTCAATTGGTTCAGAAAAAAGCATTTGACAAAATACAGCATCCTTTACTGATTAAAACTCTTCAGAGTACAGTTGCCTACCTCTCTGTCTGCCTATGCTCAATCTCTCTCTCTCTAACAAATAAATAAATAAAATCTTTAAAAAAAAAAAAAAGGGACGCCTGGGTGGCTCAGTTGGTTAAGTGGCTGCCTTTGGCTCAGGTCAGGATCCCAGCGTCCTGGGATTGAGTCCCACATCGGGCTCTTTGCTCGGCGGGGAGCCTGCTTCTCCCTCTGCCTCTGCCTACCTCTCTGTCTGCCTGTGCTCAATCTCTCTCTAACAAATAAATAAATAAAATCTTAAAAAAAAAAACACCTCTTCAGAGTACAGGGATAAAGGAAACATTCCTCAATTTCATAAAAACCATCTATGAAGAGCTCACAGTGAATATCATTCTCAATGGGAAAAAGCTGAGAGCCTTTCCCTTAAGATCAGGAACACCACAAGGATTCTCGTTCTCACCACTATTGTTCAACATAGTACTGGAAGTCCTAGCAATAGCAATCAGACAACAAAAAGAAATAAAATGTATTGAAACTGGCAAAGAAGAAGTCAAACTCTCTCTCTTCTCAAATGACATGATATTTTTTGTGGAAAAACCAAAAGACTACACCCCCAAATTACTAGAACTCATACAACAATTCAGTAATGTGGCAGGATTCAAAATCAATGCACAGAAATCATCTGTTTTCTTATACATTAACAATGAAATTGTAACAAGAGAAATTAGGGAATAGATTCCATTTACAATAGCACTGAAAACATAATACACTTTAGAATAAACCTAACCAAAGAGGTAAAGTACCTATACTCCAGAAATTACTTATGAAAAAATTGAAGAAGACACAAAAAGATGGAAAAACATTCCACACTCATGGATCAGAAGAATAAACATTGTTAAAATGTCTATCCTCCCCAGAGCAACCTCTACTTTCGCACCATCCTGATCAAAATACTAATGACATTTTTCAAGTGCTGGAACAAACAATCCTAAGATTTGTATGGAATGAGAAAAGACCCTAATCGCCAAGGGAAGGATGAAAAACAAAAACAAACCTGGGGGCATCACGTTGCCTGACTTCAAACTATATTACAGGCTGTGATCACCAGGACAGCGTGGTATTTGTACAAGAACAGACACAGAGTCCAATGGAACAGAATAGAGATTCCAGAAATTGACCCTCAACTTTATGGTCAACTAATTTTCAACAAATCAAGAAAAAATATTCAATGGGAAAAAGAGTCTCTTCAATAAGTGGTGCTGGGAGAATTGGACAGCTACATACAGAAGAATGAAACTTGACCATTCTCTCACACGATACACAAAGATAAACTCAGAATGGATGAGAAACTCAACATGAGACAGGAATCCATCAGTCCTAGAGGAGAACATAGGTGTTACCTCTTCGACATTGGCCACTGCAACCTCTTTCAAGACACATCTCCAAAGGCAAGGGAAACAAAAGTGAAAATGAACTTTTGGGATTTCATCAAGGTCAAAAGCTTCTGCACAGAAAAGGAAACAGTCAGCAAAACAAAGAGGCAACCAATGGGATGGGAGAAGGTATTTGCAAATGACACCAGAGATAAAGGGCTGATATCTAAGATCTATAAAGAACTTCTCAAGCTCAACACCCAAAAACCAGACAATCACATCAAAAAATGGGCAGAAGGCATGAACAGACAAATTTCCAAAGAAGACATACAAACAGCTAGCAGACATATGAAAAAATGTTCATCATCATTAGCCATCAGGGAAATTCAATTCAAAAACCACATTGAGATACTACCTTATACTAGTTAGAATGGCAAAAATTGAACAAGGCAAGAAACCACAATGTTGGAGTAGTGTGGAGAAAGGAGAACCCTCTTACACTGTTGGTGGGAATGCAAGCTGGTACAGCCACATTGGAAAACAGTGTGGAGGTTCCTCAAAAAGTTAAAAATAGGGGAGGAGTCAAGATGGCGGAAAAGTAGCAGGCTGAGATGACATCAGGCAGCAGGAGATCAGCTAGATAGCCTATCAAACCATTCCGAACACCTACGAATCCAACAGGAGATCAAAGAGAAGAAAAACAACAATTCTAGAAACAGAAAATCGACCACTTTCTAAAAGGGAGGACCAGTGGAGAAGTGAATCCAACGCAACGGGAAGATAGACCCCAAGGGAAGGGGCCGGCTCCTGGCAAGCGGCGGAGCAATGGAGCACAAAATCAGGACTTTTAAAAGTCTGCTCCATGGAGGGACATCGCTCCAGAGGCTAAACTGGGGTGAAGACCTCACGGGGATAGCGTGGACTCAGGTCCCGTGGGGTCACAGAAGGATCAGGGGTGTCTGAGTGTCACAGAGCGCACAGGTATTAGAGCGGGGAAGCCAGCTGTGGAGACAGAGCTGAGGTTTCCTAGAGCCGTGGTCTGTGACACGGGCCGGTGCTCTGTGTGAGGGGTCCCCACAAGATCCGGGGAGACTCCGACCCGGGAGAGCTCAGGGATCTATGGGGTTCAGAGACTCCAGGTGGGACTCTGCCAGAGACAGAGATGCTTGGTCACAGGCTGGGTGAGCTCCGAGCGCTCCCAGAAGCCAGTGAGACGGGACTGATGACGCACGATTTTCTCCAAGCGCGGCCGGAGGCTGGGGAGACGGGAGTGATTAATTGCTTTTCTCTGAAGGCGCACTGAAGATTGGGGCCCCTAGTTCTCGGCTCCTCCAAGCCGGAGATTGGGAGGCCACCATTTTCATTCCCGTCCTCTGGAACTCTACGGAAAGCGTTCAGGGAACAAAAGCTCCCAAAAGCGAACCTGAAAGGATTACTTAGCCCGGCCCCTGGTAAGGGCGGTGCAATTCTGCCTGGGGCAGAGACACTTGAGAATCACTACAACAGGCCCCTCCCCCAGAAGATCAAAGAAATACAGCCAAGACCAAGTTCACTTAACAAGGAGAACAGCGGATTCTTATCTGGACAAAATGACAAGGTGAAAAACCCACAAGGTTTTTCACAGGGTGAAAAACTCACCACAAAAAAAAGAACAGGAGGCAGGACCGAAGGCTAGGGACCTAATCAATACAGACATTGGTAATATGTCAGATCTGGAATTCAGGATGACAATTCTCAAGGTTCTAGCCGGGCTCGAAAAAGGCATGGAAGATATTAGAGAAACCCTGTCAGGAGAAATAAAAGCCCTTTCTGGAGAAATAAAAGAACTAAAGTCTAATCAAGTTGAAATAAAAAAAGCTATTAATGAGGTGCAATCAAAAATGGAGGCTCTTACTGCTAGGATAAATGAGGCAGAAGACAGAATTAGTGATATAGAAGACCAAATGACAGAGAATAAAGAAGCTGAGCAAAAGAGATACAAACAACTACTGGACCACAAGGGGAGAATTCGAGAGATAAGTGATGCCATAAGACGAAACAACATTAGAATAATTGGGATTCCAGAAGAAGAAGAAAGAGAAATAGGAGCAGAAGGTATACTGGAGAGGGTTATTGTAGAGAATTTCCCTAATATAGCAAGGGGAACAAGCATCAAAATCCAGGAGGTGCAGAGAACACCCCTCAAAATCAATAGGAATCGGCTCACACCCCGCCATCTAAGAGTAAAATTTACAAGTCTTAGCGACAAAGAGAAAATCCTGAAAGCAGCACGGGACAAGAAGTCTATAACATACAATGGTAAAAATATTAGATTGGCAACAGACTTATCCACAAAGACCTGGTAGGCCAGAAAGAACTGGCATGATATATTCAGAGCACTAAACGAGAAAAACATGCAGCCAAGAATACTTTATCCAGATAGGTTATCATTGAAAATAGAAGGAGAGATTAAAAGCTTCCAGGACAAACAAAAACTGAAAGAATTTGTAAACACACAACCGGCTCTACAGGAAATATTGAAAGGGGTCCTCTAAGCAAAGAGAGACCCTAAAAGTATTATCAGAAAGGAACAGAGACAATATACAGTAACAATCACCATACAGGCAATACAATGGCACTAAATTCATATCTCTCAATAGTTACTCTGAACGTAAATGGGCTAAATGCCCCAATCAAAAGACACAGGGTTTCAGAATGGATAAAAAAACAAAACCCATCAATATGCTGCCTACAAGAAACTCATCTTAGACCTGAAGACACCTCCAGATTGAAAGTGAGGGGGTGGAAAACAATTTACCATGCTAATGGACATCAGAAGAAAGCTGGGGTGGCAATCCTTATATCAGATCAATTAGATTTTAAGCCAAAGACTATAATAAGAGATGAGGAAGGACACTTCATCATACTCAAAGGGTCTGTCCAACAAGAAGATCTAACAATTTTAAATATCTATGCCCCTAACATGGGAGCAGCCAACTATATAAACCAATTAATAACAAAATCAAAGAAACACATTGACAAGAATACAATAATAGTTGGAGACTTTAATACACCCCTCACTGAAATGGACAGATCATCCAAGCAAAAGATCAACAAGGAAATAAAGGTCTTAAATGACACACTGGACGAGATGGACATCACAGATATATTCAGAACATTCTACCCCAAAGCAACAGAATACACGTTCTTCTCTAGTGCCCATGGAACATTCTCCAGAATAGATCACATCCTGGGTCATAAATCAGGTCTCAACAGGTATCAAAAGATTGGGATCATTCCCTGCATATTTTCAGACCACAATGCTCTGAAGCTAGAACTCAATCACAAGAGGAAATGTGGAAAGAGCACAAATACATGGAGGCTCAACAGCATCCTTCTAAAAAATGAATGGGTCAACCAGGAAATTAAAGAAGAATTGAAAAAAACCATGGAAACAAATGATAATGAAAACACAACGGTCCAAAATCTGTGGGACACAGCAAAGGCAGTCCTGAGAGGAAAATATATAGCGATACAAGCCTATCTCAAGAAACATGAAAGGTCTCAAATACACAACCTAACCCTACACCTCAAGGAACTCGAGAGAGAACAACAAAGAAAGCCTAAACCCAGCAGGAGAAGAGAAATAATAAAGATCAAAGCAGAAATCAATGAAATAGAAACCAAAAAAACAATAGAACAAATCAATGAAACTAGGAGCTGGTTCTTTGAAAGAATTAATAAGATTGATAAACCCCTGGCCAGACTTATCCAAAAGAAAAGAGAAAGGACCCAAATAAATAAAATCATGAATGAAAGAGGAGAGATCACAACCAACACCAAAGAAATACAAACAATCATAAGAACATATTATGAACAACTCTATGCCAACAAATTCGACAATCTGGAAGAAATGGATGCTTTCCTAGAGACATATAAACTGCCAAAACTGAACCAGGAAGAAATAGAAAACCTGAATAGGCCCATAACCAGTAAGGAGATTGAAACAGTCATCAAAAATCTCCAAACAAACAAAAGCCCAGGGCCAGATGGCTTCCCAGGGGAATTCTACCAAACATTTAAAGAAGAAGTAATTCCTATTCTCCTGAAACTGTTCCAAAAAATAGAAATGGAAGGGAAACTTCCAAACTCATTTTATGAGGCCAACATCACCTTGATCCCCAAACCAGACAAGGATCCCATCAAAAAAGAGAATTACAGACCAATATCCTTGATGAACACAGATGCGAAAATTCTCACCAAAATACTAGCCAATAGGATCCAACAGTACATTAAAAGGATTATTCACCACGACCAAGTGGGATTTATTCCAGGGCAGCAGGGTTGGTTCAACATCCGCAAATCAATGCGATACAATACATTAACAAAAGAAAGAACAAGAACCATATGATACTCTCAATAGATGCTGAAAAAGCATTTGACAAAGTGCAACATCACTTCCTAATTAAAACTCTTCAAAGTGTAGGGATAGAAGGCACATACCTCAGTATTATCAAAGCCATCTATGAAAATCCCACTGCAAGTATCATTCTCAATGGGGAAAAACTGAGAGCTTTTCCGTTAAGGTCAGGAACACGGCAGGGATGTCCGCTATCACCAGTGCTATTCAACATAGTACTAGAAGTCCTAGCCTCAGCAATCAGACAACAAAAAAAATTAAAGGCATCCAAATCGGCAAAGAAGAAGTCAAACTATCGCTCTTTGCAGATGATATGATACTGTATGTGGAAAACCCAAAAGGCTCCACTCCAAAACTGCTAGAGCTTGTACAGGAATTCAGTAAAGTGTCAGGATATAAAATCAATGCACAGAAATCATTGCATTTCTCTACACCAACAACAAGACAGAAGAAAGAGAAATTAAGGAGTCAATCCCATTTACAATTACACCCAAAACCATAAGATACCTAGGAATAAACCTAACCAAAAAGGCAAAGAATCTATACTCAGAGAACTATAAAGTACTCATGAAAGAAATTGAGGAAGACACAAAGAAATGGAAAAATGTTCCATGCTCATGGATTGGAAGAATAAATATTGTGAAAATGTCTATGCTACCTAAAGCTATCTACACATTTAATGCAATGCCTATCAAAATCCCATCCAATTTTTTCAAAGAAATGGAACAAATAATCCTAAAATTTATATGGAACCAGAAAAGACCTCGAATAGCCAAAGGAATATTGAAAAAGAAAGCCAAAGTTGGTGGCATCACAATTCCAGACTTCAAGCTCTACTACAAAGCTGTCATCATCAAGACAGTATGGTACTGGCACAAAAACAGACACATAGATCAATGGAACAGAATAGAGAGCCCAGAAATAAACCCTCAACTCTATGGTCAACTAATCTTCGACAAAGCAGGAAAGAACATCCAATGGAAAAAAGATAGCCTCTTCAACAAATGGTGTTGGGAAAATTGGACAGCCACATGCAGAAAAATGAAATTGGACCATTTCCTTACACCACACACGAAAATAGACTCAAAATGGATGAAGGACCTCAACGTGAGAAAGGAATCCATCAAAATCCTTGAGGAGAACACAGGCAGCAACCTCTTCGACCTCAGCCGCAGCAACTTCTTCCTAGGAACAACGCCAAAGGCAAGGGAAGCAAGGGAAAAAATGAACTATTGGGACTTCATCAAGATCAAAAGCTTTTGCACAGCAAAGGAAACAGTCAACAAAACCAAAAGACAACTGACAGAGTGGGAAAAGATATTTGCAAATGACATATCAGATAAAGGGCTAGTATCTAAAATCTACAAAGAGCTTAGCAAACTCAACACCCAAAGAACAAATAATCCAATCAAGAAATGGGCAGAGGACATGAACAGACATTTCTGCAAAGAAGACATCCAGATGGCCAACAGACACATGAAAAAGTGCTCCACATCACTGGGCATCAGGGAAATACAAATCAAAACCACAATGAGATACCACCTCACACCAGTCAGAATGGCTAAAATGAACAAGTCAGGAAATGACAGATGCTGGCGAGGATGTGGAGAAAGGGGAACCCTCCTACACTGTTGGTGGGAATGCTAACTGGTGCAACCACTCTGGAAAACAGCATGGAGGTTCCTCAAAAAATTGAAAATAGAGCTACCTTATGACCCAGCAATTGCACCACTGGATATTTACCCTAAAGATACAAACGTAGTGATCCAAAGGGGCACGTGTACCCGAATGTTTATAGCAGCAATGTCCACAAGAGCCAAGTTATGGAAAGAACCTAGATGTCCATCAACAGATGAATGGATAAAGAAGAAGTGGTATATATATACAATGGAATACTATGCAGCCATCAAAAGAAATGAAATCTTACCATTTGCGACGACATGGATGGAACTAGAGCATATTATGCTTAGCGAAATAAGTCAACTGGAGAAAGACAACTATCACATGATCTCCCTGATATGAGGAAGTGGAGATGCAACGGGGGTGGGGGTTAAGTTGGTAGGAAAAGAAAAAATGAAACAAGATGGGATCGGGAGGGAGACAAACCAAAAGAGACTCTTAATGTCATAAAACAAACTGAGGGGAGTGGGAGGGAGAGGGGTTGGGAGAGGGTGGTGGGGTTACATTATATGTTTAATTTTTAAAAAAGCTTAAATAAAAATTTTAAAAAAAAGGAAAGTTAAAAATAGAGCTACCCTATGACCTGTCAATTGCTCTACTGGGTATTTACTGCAAAGATACAGATGTAGTGAAAAGAAGAGCCACATGCACCCCAATGCTCATAGCAGCAGTGTCCATGATAGCCAAACTATGGAAGGAGACAAGATGCCCTTCAACAGATGAGTGGATAAGAAATATGTGGTCCATATAAACAGCAAAATATTAGTCAGCCATCAGAAAGGATGAATACCCAACATTTGCATCAACATGGCTGGAGCTGGAGGAGATTATGCTAAGGGAAATAAGTCAAGCAGAGAAAGCAATTATATGTTTTTACTTATTTGTGGAACATAATAAATAGCATAGAGGACATTAGAAGAAGGAAGGGAAAAATGAGGGGGGGGGGGTTCAGAAGGGGAGATGAACCATGAGAGACTATGGACTCCAGGAAACAAACTGAGGGCTATAGAGGGGATGGAGATGGGGGGATGGGTTAGCCTGGTGATGAGTATTAAGGACACCAAACACTGGGTATTATACATAAACAATGAATTGTGGAACACTACATCTAAAACTAATGATGTACTGTATGGTGACTAACATAACATAATAAAAAAAGATAGATTTGCATATATTGATTTTGTATCCTACAATCTTATTATAATTGCTTACTAGTCCCAGGGGGTTCTTTTTCCCTGTCAATTCTTTCAAATTTTCTACATAGATCATAATGTCATCTGTGAACAAAAAAATTATGTTTTTCTTACCAATCTGTATACTTATTTCCTTTTCTTGTCTTATTACATTAGCTAGAACTCCCAGTATTGAAAAGGAGTAGTGAGAGGTGCCATCTTTGCCTTATACCCAATCCAACTGGGAAAGTTTTGAGTTTCTCACCATTGAGTATGATGTTAGCTGTAGGTTTTTGTAGATATTCTTTATCAAGTTGAAGAAGTTTCTATATTTCTAGTTTGCTGAGACTTCTTAAAAACCATGAATGGGTATTAGATTTTGTCCAGTGCTCTTCCTGCATGTATTGCTTTGATCAAGTGATTTTTTGCTCTTTAGCCTATTGATGTGATGAATTGCATTAATTGATTTTCAAATGTTGAGTCAGCCTTGCATACCTGAGATAAAACCCATTTGGTCATGGTGTATAATTCCCACCCATTTTGCTCTCAGTCATTTTAACCATCACCCGTGCTTCCCCCAACACACACACACACACACACTCTCTCTCTCTCTCTCTCTCTCTCCAGCTATATACTAGTCTATCTTGACTAAAGTGAAAAAAAAAATAATTTTCTTCTTAATTCAGCCAAATTGAGGTGAAAGGTTTTAAAATAAAACTTTAAGGGAAGAAAAATAAAACCAAGAGGGCACAAAGCAAAATGAGGAATACAGAAAAAGATGAGTTTAAAAGCATATGTTTATGAACCTAATTAACTCAGTTTAATAAATTTAACAGGTGAATTGTCTGGCACTTTCCTTCAGCACTGAGCATACTGACATATCAAAAGTGACTTCCCCGAGTAAGACTCACTCAGCGATGCAACTGGCTCAGGTACCCGACCCTCCTTTTTCCCTAAGATAATTTGAAATTGCTATGAGTCTCCCCACCAAAACAAAACAAAACAAAAAATAAAACACACATTTTTGTAATTTCATTTACCACCAAACTTCTTGAAAAACAAAGCTGAACTCACTGCCTTCCCTCTACTTGACTACCTGCCACTCACTCTTTACCCCCACTGCACTTTGGCATCTCCCTCCAACACTCCTCTGAAACTGTTCCCAGAAGGTCAGCAATAACCTCCTGATTGCCAAATCCACTTCCCAGCTCTCTATAACTTGTTCTTTGACCCTGTTGACCAATTCTTCATTCTTGAAGCTCTTTTCCCTTGGTTTCTATAATCCTCCTACTTAAACTACTAGGGAATGTTTGCATTTTTTGTTAGTTTTTAAATAGAACACAGAGTGCTGATAAATAATATGAGTTCCCATTACATGCTGTCTTCTACCTCTCTGACCATTCTTGCTGTCTGTCTCTCTTTTATTCTCTCTCTCTCTTTATGCCTCTCTTTGGTAGTGACTTTATGTTTACATTTTCCATAAATATGATGATGCTACCTTCATTTGTATCACTTTCCCTCTTTGCCCCCCAGATTTCTTCCACTTCCATAGTTCCAATTATGACCCATTGAGCAGATAAGAGCAGATGACCGGGCGCCTGGGTGGCTCAGTGGGTTAAGCCTCTGCCTTCAGCTCAGGTCATGATCTCAGGGTCCTGGGATCGAGTCCCGCATCGGGCTCTCTGCTTGGCAGGGAGCCTGCTTCCTCCTCTCTCTCTGCCTGCCTTTCTGCCTACTTGTGATCTCCCTCTGTCAAATGGATAAATAAAATCTTTAAAAAAAAAAAAAAAAGAGCAGATGACCTCTTCGTTGACCTCACAAACTCTGCATCCTTGGCTTCCATTTCCCACTGTCTGCATCTATGCTACATTCACTGATAGGCCACACTACTGCTATTCTTTGGTCTGGAAGGATGAGTGGAAAGGGTAGTCTACCCAACCATTTTGCAGGTTTTTGCATTTAAAAGTTTACTCGCTCATTAAAGCATAATCTGAATGAAACAACTTTGATCTCCTCAGTCAGAATCCATCTGTCCTCCCTATGAATCCTAACCCAGAATTACCCTTGTCTTTTAAGAGCTTTACAGTATGTCGTGTAGGTGCACCCTATGGTGTTCCCTAATATGACTATTATAAATTTATAAGCTTTCTGAGTCCAGAAATCAATCTTGAACACTTGTTATGTTGCTTAGCACAGTGCTTTACATTAATTCATTTATACATTCACTTATTTTCATCAAGAAATATTTATTGATCACATATTTGTGGCAAATACAATGTTGGATTATTACTTTAGAAGTACAGTGGCAAGCAAGACAGATACAGTCCCTATGCTGAAGGGACTAATTGGAGAAAATAGCCAATGAAAGGAAACAAAGAGGATAATTGCAGAGAGTGGCAAGTACTATGAAGGGAAAAAATTGTAATGAGACAAAGACTGATGGGGTGGGATCAACTTTATTTCTGCTCAGGAGGGGTTTCTGACATCTGAACTGAGATCTAAAAACAAGCCACAAAAAAGATCTGGAGAGATCTGAGAGATCAGAAAGAACCTTCTGGATAAAAAGAATAACAATATCAGATTGGAGAGGTAAGCAGGGAGACTATGTAAGGTTGTGTGCTCTTTGAAAATGATTTCAGATTTACTTTTAATGAATGGGAAAATATAAGAGGGTTTTAATCTAAGAAGTCATGTGACCCGAATTCCAGTTTTGAAAGCCCATTCTGGCTACTATATGAAGAACAAACTGAAAAGTGGCCCCTGGCGGACAAAGTAAGAGGTGGTGCAGGAATAATGACAAGGAATAGTGGTGGTTTGTACTGGTTTGGATTTGGGATACAGTGGAAAAATGTGATTGATGTCAGAGTTAGCAGCAGGATTTGCATTGGATAAGATGGGATATGAGAGAGAGTTGTTACACAGCAAGTACTCAGTAAGGGTTTGTTGATTGGCTGATGGCTTATGTGCTCAGATGCTTCCAAGGAACGTAATCTAAGATCCTCCAAGTATAATGTAACAATATAAAAACAAACAAATACATTCTTGTAGATATGCAGATACATAGACATGATTCTCACCAAGGGAAGAAGTTGGTGTTTCAATTCTAGCCTAAGTCCAAATGCCACAATTCCTCTCCATTTCCATCCCGTATTTCTATATTTCTCAGAAAAAGAATTAAGAATGTTTAAGTGGATTTAAAGGGAATGTAGAATGAAATCTGTGCATGTGTATTTGTAAAGATAGTTTCCATTGTCTTTTTGAGAGGTCTTTTTGTGCTCCTGACCACGCCTCAGTCTCCAAATAAATTGGTCACCTTGGAATTGGCTGGATTGACTGGAATCAATCAAAGGCTCATTCAACAATATTGAGAAGAAACTGCTTCGACTAGCTCATGACTGTGTATCTTTTAGTAATTCTTTATAGTTGCGCAAATGAGCAATTTTTATGTGTGTTACCTCAAAAAGACTCCTAATGGCTCCTGGCCCATCTGTTATCACTGGGAAAAACAAAAATTCTTACAGGGAGAAATTTTAGTGACTTGAACAAAAACTTAAATGAGAGTTCAGTATGTAGTAGTTTTCAAAGCTCACAAGGTCAACAAATATTATACTTCTGGCTAAGTTTGTATTATTGAGTTTTCCTGTAGTAACTGACCCTGACTCTTCTCTATCCTAGCCATCTTCAATTCCATTTATGTATGTATGTATCTAAGTATGAATGTATGTACTCGATTAAGTGATTTTTTGGAGTTTTTTAGACATAATTTTAGACTTCCAGGAGAGTAGAAAAATAGTATAGAGTTTCTATACACCATTTCCCAGTTTTCCAATGTTTACATTTTTTTTAAAGATTTTATTTATTTATTTGACAGAGAGAAATCACAAGTAGGCAGAGAGGCACGCAGAGAGCGAGAGAGGAGGAAGCAGGCTCCCCACCAAGCAGAGAGCCCGATGCGGGACTCGATCCCAAGACCCTGAGATCATGACCTGAGCCGAAGACAGAGGCTTAACCCACTGAGCCACCCAGGCACCCCGATGTTTACGTTTTATATAACCATAGAACACTTATGAAAACTAAGAAATTAATCTTGGTATAATTCTATTAACTAAAAGGCAGAACTCATTTATATTTTATCAGTTTTTTCCATTAACCCTTCTTTTCAGTATGAGGATACTACAATACACTGTAAAGGTCAGCAAACTATGGCCCCAGGGGCCATTCTGCCCATGGTCTGTTTTTATAAATAACCTTTTATTGGAACATGGCCAAGATCATATATTTACATATTATCTCTGTCTGCTTTTATATTAAATTGGTAGCAGTGAATAGTTCTACAAAAACTATGTGGGTTACAAAGTTTAAAATATTTACAATGTATCCCTTTATAGAAAATCTTTGCCCACCCTTAATTTAGATGTAATATCTTCTTGGTCCTCTCCACTCTGTGACAATTCCTTAGTCTACTCTTATGTTGTGTAACCTTGACATTTTTAAAAAGTACTGACCCATCATTTTTAATGAATGTTCTTCAATTTAAGTTTATCAGATATTTTCTATGATTAGACTGAAATTATGTATTTTTGGAAAGGCTACCAAGGAATGATGTGCCCTTCTCAGGGTATCATATCATTAAACATGATGTCACTGTTATTAATGATGATGTGAACCTTGATCACCTGACTACGGTGGAAACATGCTATTTTTCCTTTTGAAATTACTATTTTGTCAAAGATGCCTTAGGGTTATGCAAATACTCTGTTTCGATTAAACTTTAGCCAATAGAGTTAAGCATCCATAATGGACCTTGCCCTCAGCAATTCTTACTATGATATGATAATAATGATTTTTCTGTTTCCATTATTCCTTTTCCATTTATTAACTGGAATTCTTTTGTAAAATGTCACTTCAAGGCCTTTTATTTTTATTTGTATCAGTATGCATTCATAGATATTTATTTTATTCTTTGTGTTATAATCCAATACCATCATTATTTATTTTGTTCTCAAGCTATTCTAAGTTTGGCCATTGGGAATTTCTGTAGTGTATGTCCTGTTTCCTTTTGGTATGATCTCCTTTTTGTTTGTTTGTTTCTTAGCACTTCCTTATTTCATACACTACAAGATGCTCAGGTTAATCTTATGTTTGCCCTAATTCAGCCCTGGAATAAACTAGTTCTCCAAGGAGTCCAGTTTTTGTTTGTTTGTTTGTTTGTTTGTTTTTAACTGTAGAGTGGTACTTAGAAAACAAAATATGGGTATTAGATGTGCTTGTTGCTATGAGGCAGGGGTCACTATTCTAGCCATTCTCAGTGGATAAAGCTAATAAAGTAACTTCTATTTAGTTAGTTCAATATCTGTATAAGTATTTAAAAACAAACATGAGTCATTTTGATGCCTTTGATACCAATCCACCCCTATAGAATTCATTCTAAATGCCTCCTTTTCCTTATTTGTAATTTCTTTTTCTGACAGTGAGAAACATGGTTCTTATAAATATATTTATTTATCAACTATTGTATAAAAACAAAGTCAGAATTTCTAAATTTCTACTTAGTCTACTTCTTTTTCAAAACATTATTTCTCAAAGCTGCTTTGGTGAGCTCCTTTCCTCTTTCCTTCCATCCCCTACTGTTTGGTTTTGTGATATATCTGCTGTGTTCTATTGGTAGAAGCAAGTTACAATTCCCACCCCTTAGAGAATAAGGCCCTCAAGGGCAGATTTATTCTTATCTATTCTATAGTTTCCATCAACCATGTAGGACTAATAATTCCAAAAACTTGAGGTCAAACTTATATTTCATTGATTAATCTCTTAAAAAATTATTTAGCCCAATAATAGAAAATCAAAATGACAGCATAATAGCACAGACATCTAGTCATTTCAACTCTTTGACTACTAAGACATTTCCCTAAACAACCATCTTGACTCTGCTTAAACTTTCATGCAGACAAAACCCAGGAGGCCATAACTGTCCTCCATTACCAGATAAATTCTACTTCGGTTTTTCCCTGAATATCAATTTCTTCTCAGGTCAGAGAGAAAATAGAAGAAGGCAGGTCTTCCAAGAACTACTGTCTGGTTTTTCTGTGGCTTACTTTTTTTTCCCTCCGGCCCACATTTGTTTTATTTAGATATTGGACACATGAACTAAAACTAATTTTTATAACAAAATAAGCTGAAACCATGGTGAATTTTAATATGCATACTTTTTACATTATTCTGTAGGATGTAACTGTCCCTAAATTTGTTCAAGTTTCTTTCAGTCCTTATGGGAAAACATTTGCAAAGCACTGGGGATTATTGCCAAATCCTCCAGAATTAAGACTCTGCCAGAATGAAATGAAGAACAAATCCTCTAGAGAAGGCAACAAACTTGCCATGAACCAAAAGAGCCAAGGAAGATGCCTAGATTTGAGGCACAACAGAAAAGGGGGGAATTTTAATTCCCCATTAAACATGAAATAGGCTTAAATGGATTAGAAGAAACTGTTGACCATCAAGTTTGCCATTAGATAGAGAGAGTCACAGCTACAGTCTGCCATGTAGAGGTCTAGAAAGTATAACTCTGAGATGTTCACTCACTTACTCACTGATCTGGCACCAGGCCTAAGACTAACTCTGGACTCAGCCCTGAACTTTGAAAGCTATGGAAGAGATAAAAGACAAGGCCTTCCTCTCCAAGGACTTGAGGGACTCACCATCTACTTTTTCATGGTCTGCCACCAGGTAGTGAGGAGGAATAGCCTTAATCAGAAGACTCAGCTCCTCTGAAAGACCAAGAGAGTTCATTGTAAGTCGAATCTAAATCTCTGTATATTTTTCAACTCAAATATGCATGGAAAGTAAGGTAAGTCAGTGCTGCTTATGACAGTGGAAATGGCCATGGCAAAGGAAGGGGAGAAATACAGACAGAGTGTTCATTTCCAGTGTTTCTCAAAGTGTATGAACTCAATGACATGTGAACTAAGGGACTTAGTGCTCTCTTTTAAAGTAGAACAGGGGCGCCTGGGTGGCTCAGTGGGTTAAAGCCTCTGTCTTCGGCTCAGGCTCGGGTCATGGTCTCAGGGTCCTGGGATCGAGCCCCACATCGGGCTCTCTGCTCGGCAGGGAGCCTGCTTCCTCCTCTTTCTCTGACTGTCTCTCTGCCTACTTGTGATCTCTGTCTGTCAAAAAAATAAATAAAATCTTTAAAAAATAAAAATAAAAAAAATAAAGTAGAACAAAACCTGGCACCGAAGGTGAGGCAAGCATGAACTTTCTAAGTCTAAACAGCTGAGAAAGGGATACTGAACAAGAGGCAATCTTTAGGTGTTTTAAATGTATTTTCAGTTGTTTGAATTCTAGATCGGAATAAAAGACATAAGAATAAAGAATCTTAGGACCACAAAAAGGCAAAAAGAAGAAGGAAAGCAAAAGATACCAGAAACTCAGGGAAAATATATCCTCAGAATTCTTTTTAACAACTATAAACTGAGACAGTGGTGATCTGACACTGATGAGACTAGGGTAATCATAAGGGACAGAGCTCAGAGAAGTAGCAAGAAATAATGGGTAAAAGCTAGTAGAAGCAAGGATCAAGAGCTGAATTCATGGCAGACCTTCAGAAATGGGTAACTACCCTGTTCTGGGTAACAATAAAAGTTAAAGCAGAAAAACCATTTTAACAGCACCCAGTATCAAAAAATTGATCAGTATCTTTCTTTCCCATCAGTCTGAAAAATCAGTAGTCTCTTATATGCCCATAGTGAGTAGTGTTTTTCAAAGCACCTTCACATCCCTCACTCTCATTTTGGTCCCAATGACAGTACAGTTTTATCATCCATGCTTTATAGGGAAGGAAGTTGACGTTCATGGAAGCCAAATAAGTTATCATGCACTAGTCAGTGGTTGGACAGGGAAACAAATGTCTTAATCTCTCTCAAGTACTCTTTGAACTCCATCATAATGCACTGCTCTAGCAAAACAGGCCATCATCCAGAAACCCATTTTTACAATCTGAGAAACTGTTTAAAAATGTCCTATAAGCCCCACAAGGGCAAGCTCCTTCTTACCCTGTACTACATATCCCATCCCATACTGTTTCAGAGGTAGTCACCCAGGTCTCCACTCTGTCCCATGCACTGGACTTGTCACAGGGCTTAGCACATGATATTCCTTTTACCCAGAAAGAAAACTCTCTCCCATTTTTTCTCTAGTTCAACTTGTGACTTCAGTGTGACTTTTTCCCAGAAAGCCTTCTTTGAATTCCAAGTTCTATTATATTATATGGATATAATTATATATATAATGGATATAATTATATATTATATTATATGGCTTTATATGTATATATAAAACACAGTTTTGTTTTACACTAATCTAGATGATTAATTGATCAATATGAAAGACTGTGGACTCTGCATAACAAACAGGGTTTTGGAAGGGAGGAGGGTGGGGGATGGGTGAGCCTGGTGGTGAGTATTAAGGAGGGCACATTTTGCATGGAGCACTGGGTGTGGTGCATAAACAATGAATCTTGGAACACTGAAAAAATAAAATTAAATTTTAAAAATTGATCAATATCTTTCTTTCCCATTAGTCTGAAAGCACCATGAAGACAAGACAATGTCTGCCTTGCTCACTATCATATCTCTGTGCCCAGTTGAGTTCCTGGCCCATAGTAACTGTCCTTTAAGTGACTGCTTCTCATCTAGAAATTACTAGCTTTCTAAAGTAATTCACCCATGTTCAATATTATGTCCACATCATTTCTCTGCATGAGAATCACGTCTCTGCATGGTACACTTATAAATCTGGATCCCCATTCCCAGAGATCTGGATTTAGTTTGTACAAAGTAGAACATGGTAATCTTCATTTGTGCATTAAATATCTCCGGTATTTTGGCTTCAGGTAGTCCCTGGACCACACTTTGAGAAACACTGCCAAAAGAGAAAGAAAAAAAAAAATGGCTCTAGCCTTGAGTTATATGTAAATTAAAGACAATTGGTGGGAGGAATAAAGCATGGACAGAGAGAGAGAGAAAAAGGAAGTTAGAAGGAGGGAGAGAGTTGGTGGGGGAGAAGTGGTCAAGATCTAAAGGATTCAGAATAGCTCTAAAGAAAATGAGGCGGTGAAATCATGCATTATAACAAGATGTATCCTCATTGTCTCTTCAGTTAAATTTGGCTTTCATGGGACTCCATGTACATAGCTGCTTGAATGTGTCTTCCTTCTCTTAATGAAATGCAAGGATCTGGGGAAATGTGAAAATGGATAAAGAGAGCCATATGATACAGTAGTGAGTTTTTTTGGAAGCAGTTCCAATTTGAGCTATGTAGTGGGCCATATAGTGTCTTATGCTAGATGATCTCAAGTGCATCAACAAAAATCCCATTTTTATAACTGAAGTAACAGAAGAAATAGCATAATTTCCTATGGAAAAAAGCAGGGTAGTATCCATATTTAGTCAATTCCTAGATATTTTTGTGCTGATTGCTGGGAAGCATTATTTCTACTACTGATTCTTTGAAATTGAGATAGTTCTCTGATCTTCACATCCCTGTCCAGCTGGTCAGGACCAGAAATCCTATTTCTTTTCACAGACTCTCCACCACATAATCCCCAAGCAGCGGATTTGTATCTGTGCAAATGCTCTTCCATATATGAATGTTTGTGATAAAGAGATTAGAAAACTATAAAACAATCATTCCCTACCTCCTTCTCACTTCCAAGTAACCTTTTTTGGCAACCCCTTTTTCAAATGATTTCAGTCATCATAAGATCATGAAAAAAAAAGACTAAAGAGATTTTACCAACAATTAATTAAATAGGTGAATAACTTTTAATGTGCATTTCCTAAATCTGACAAAAGATCTAGTAGGATTTGCCTAGTAGAAACCCGTAAGATCTCCATTTCTAAGGGCTGATTCTTCATCACCATTTAAAGTTTTAGCATATGTTATTCTGAACCAGACATCTTCTTCTAGAGAGAGTTTATGAAGGAAGTCCAGCTATCAGAGCCTTTCAGAAAACTGATGACACAAAATGCCTCTAATTGAAAAAGTTCATATTTGCTTGAGTTAATATGATTACTCCATAAAAATGGCTGCATCCAAGATTCATTTCTCCAGATGATTCAAGCTTAAGTGATTCCCAGTCACTATTCTTCATCCGTGCCCCATAACATTTCTACCCCTTTTCCACGATAACAGCAATGGATTAAGTCCCACTGGTGCAGTTACAACTCTCAGAAAGGGAGAGTTGCTGAGCAAATGTGTCCCTCAGCAATCCCCAACTAAGGGATTGATTAGTCAGAACTAATTAGACCAAACACCTACAGTGTGGAGGTCATGCACAATAAAATTCCTTCCCATTTCCTATCCACAGGTGGAATGCAAAGTTAAAGTAATTAACCACCTCTGGAGTTCCAGTTGTTGAACATTACCAGATATACTGCCAATGATCAGATCATTAAGTCTCCTTCCTCTTTATAGAGATTCAGTGGTATCTTCACAGGGTTGGCATTATGCTATCTAGAACAGAAGAAACATAATTTGACTAAGAAATTTGTATTTGAAGTTTCAGGAAGGGATCATCTTACCAGAGGAAAAAAAGTAGGGAAAAAATAGTGATATAGATTACTCCCGCATGTAAGCAGTGAGAGAACATATTAGTGAGCAATCCCAACAGGAATCAGATGGCATATTTAAAGGAGTGACTGAAGAGATTATTTACAAAGATGTGGAAAAGGTGAAAGGAAATCAGAATGTATGGTTCCCCCCAAGGGTATGTAGAAGGAAGCAAGAGCATAGGAGAGAATTGCAATGACCAAAACACAAAAAGAGCTAAAATCACGGGAGACTGATCACCCTTCGCTTAGCATGGAGGAACACAGCTACCGTCAGCCCAGCAGAGAGGAAGTGGGACTGGGGTGGAGAGAATAAGTACTCAGAGTATTCTCTCTTCTTGACCTCCAGTCTCTCACCAATGTCTCCCATTGGGTGAACCCAACTGGAAGCCAGAGGACAAGGAAACCTGGTTGATGAAACCCATAGATGCCAGTTTCCTGGGCTTAGAGCATGGTGGAGAAGAATGAACAGTGGTGTGGAGGCATAAACAGAAATTATCCAGTATAGAGGAAAAAGAGAACAATCCCAATCTATCTGAATTTAGTTTCCATCTTGCTAAATTCCTTACTTTACAATCTCCCTGATGACATAACTTCTTTCTGCATACACACAACAAACTTAGATGCTACTAGCATCTTTTGGAAGAATGGCATTGGCTCTTTTTTCAGAAGTAGTTGTACTTTGTTTTTAGAAGTAGGTTTACTTTATCAGTGGGGAGTCTGCTTCTCCCTCTCCCTCTGTCCCTCCCGCTCCCCACTCTTGCTCTCTCTCTCAAATAAATAAATAAAATATTTTTTTAAAAAAGATATGTTTACTTTTAAAGAAAGAATACATTTTATATTCAACTTCATACGTGAAAATGTTCATTCTACAAGAACATTTTCTCAAATGAAAGACACTAATATTTTATTTACAGTAAATAACTAAAGATGAAAGTGAGAGTTGAAAGATGAAATTTGTACACTAGAAGCAGACATTAAAAGTTTGGTAAGTGACAATGAGCCATGTGTCCAGCTCAGCACTCAACATGGAGTTTATCTGAGACTGTCTCTCTCTCTCCCTCCCTCCCTCTGCCCCATCCCTAAAATAAATAAATAAATCTTTAAAAAAATATTTTAAAAAATAAATCTTGGGGCGCCCGGGTGGCTCACTGGGTTAAAGCCGCTGCCTTCGGCTCGGGTCATGATCCCAGGGTCGTGGGATCAAGCCCCGCATCGGGCTCTCCGCTCTGCGGACAGCCTGCTTCCTCCTCTCTCTCCCTCTGCCTCTCTGCCTACTTGTGATCTCTGTCTATCAAACAAATAAATAAAATCTTTTAAAAAAAATAAATAAATCTTAAAAAATATTCAGTAACCAAACATTTTATGTAATAAAGTATTAAATAGTTAAAATAAAATGCTCAGTTTTTACAAAGTCCAAAATTTATTTTGGATTTTTTCAAAAGTGAAACCTAGTGTAACAAGTGAAGAACAAAAAAATATGGAAATCATTAACAAGTCCCCCTGTCACCAACATTCTCTCACTCACTATTTCCTGAAGTTGGCAATGATAATACCATGGTGTATATCCTTATATATAGTTCTCCCTCTTCATTCAAATGCATACATATATATATATTCATATATATATATTTATATATTTAAATACATATTATCCTTCAGTTTGCTCTTTTTTTTTCCACTTAAAAATAAAGCTATTCTGTCAGGTCAGTAGATGTAGATATGACTCCTTTTTAATAATTGTGTCATATTCCATAGTGTTAATATCTCATTATTTACTCTGCAATTCTACTACTGATGAAGATTCACTATTCCCCAGTTCTGGCCATAAGATAGGACTCTGAGCAAGTTATTTTATTGAAGAACCAGTTGTATCAGCACCAGAAAGCAATGTTCTCCTGAACAGAAACACCACTCTTTTCATTTAATAAGATCTGGTTTGCTAGTGGATCTGTTAGAGTAGTCCGATAGACAAGAGCAGGAGGGGAAAAGGGGAATGACAGAATAACAAATGGACAATTGCTAGAGAACACCTAAGCTCTACCCTGAGACTGCCCCAAATCACCCCCTTTTGCAGTTTAGCAGAGACTGACATGCAGAAGATACAGGCTACAGAGACTTCCCCAACTTTGGAGCATGCTCACTTAAGAAAGACCTTGTTTGTTAACTACCCTGAGGCTATTATAATATCATTGCACTGCCATAGGTTGGGCTTAGGCGGTCATGGGAAAATGACTAACACAAACTTGAACAAAAGGTTGAAGGGTAGGAAAACAAGGCAGATCCAAGGGTGGAGTGATGAAATGAGTTGGGAGGGAAGACATCAAATAAACCCTCATAAAAGAACACAGTGATGGGGCGCCTGGGTGGCTCAGTGGGTTAAAGCCTCTGCCTTTGGCTCAGGTCATGATCCCAGGGTCCTGGGATCAAGCCCCGAATCGGGCTCTCTGCTCTGCAGGGAGCCTGCTCCCTCCTCTCTCTCTCTGCCTGCCTCTCTGCCTACTTGTGATCCCTGTCTGTCAAATAAATAAATAAAATCTTTAAAAAAAGAAAAGAAACACAGTGAGAAGCTCATTGTGGCCACCAGTCCTCTGGTCATTCCTGTTGCTTTGTGCTAAATAAAAACTTTACTACTTTAACTCTCTGTTGAATATCACGGCTGAATGCTTTCCTTGGAGAAGTCAAGGACTGAGGAGTTCCATAACCCACCACCCAGTAATAGATCCATTTCTAGACTCCGTTCTGGTCCACAAATTTATTTGCTTTTGAGAGGTTGCATAATATGCTAATCAAGGGCTTGTCTGGGCCCAGGTTCTCCTATGTATTGACTGTGTGACCTTGGGTAAGGCTCTTTGGACTTAGTTTCTTCACCTATGAAATTGAAATAATAACAGTATCTTTCTTATGGAGTCGTCTAAGAATGGAGGTAATGTTTGTAAAGCATTTAGAACTATGTCTAAAAGGGGTGCCTGGGTGGCTCCAGTAGGGTAAGCGTCTGCCTTCAACTCAGGTCCTCCTGGGGGGAGGGGGGAGTAGGGACCTAATGGGGGGTGGGGTCTGGGATCAGCTTTGCATCCTGCTCCCTGCTCATCAGGGAGTTTGCTCCTGCCTCTCCCTCTCCCTCCCCCCTTGGGCTCCCCCTCCCCTCTCATGCTCTCTCTGTCACACTCCCTTCAAATAAATAAATCTTAAAAAAAAAAGAAAAAGAAAGAAAAATCTTTAAAAAAACATAATTGTATGTTTTTGGTAAATTAAAAATAAATTTCAATGGTATACTATTCAAAATAGCAAGTTACAAAAATACTATAGCAAATTTTTAATATCCAGTAACATCAGATTCATCACCAATATTCCTTATTCTTAATTGTCTTGGTTATTAGTCAGTTATGCATCCATATATACTTTAAAATGCTTTTGTCCTAACCCATTAAAATTCTGATTGGAATTGTTTTGAATTTTTTTTAATTTGGGAAAGATTTATATTTTATAGTAAATCCTTCAACCGGGAACATAGATTTTGTTTCCTATTCAAAGTTTTATTGTATGTTTTTAAAGTATATTTTAGGGGTGCCTGGGTGGCTCAGTGGGTTAAAGCCTCTGCCTTCAGCTCAGGTCATGATCCCAGGTTCCTGGGATCGAGCCCCGCATCAGGCTCTCTGCTCGGCGGGGAGCCTGCTTCCTCCTCTCTCTCTGCCTGCCTCTCTGCCTGCTTGTGATCTCTGTCAAATTAAAAAAAAAAAAAAAAAACACTTCTAAAGTATATTTTATAGCTTTTCTTATAATATTTCTGTTCCTTTCTTGCTAAATTTTATCCCTATGCATGTTATAGTTTGGGGAACTTTGTGAATAGGACTTTTTTTCATTTCTGTTTGTTTTTAAACATTTATTTGTTTCAAAATAGAAAATATGTACACATGGATCAAAATTAAAAGTGTACTCAAGAGTATGCAGCAAAAAATTCCTCCAACACCTTTCTTTGGTTCCTCCCTTGCATGGTTTATAAAAGGTCCTTATACAACTTCAAAACTGAAAAAGTTTCATCTTCACATCATAAAATTAAATTACATACATGATGCAGAAAGATATTACATAGGGTTTTCAACCTACTGTCATTTAATTCTATCTAGATTTCAACATAGCAATCATTTCTGGTGGTTCAACCTTCTTCTCGAACTCACTAAAAACATTTGGTACTAATGCAGGATGTTTTCATAAACTTATCTGATCTTGATGAGTAAACAAAAGCTTTACAATGTCCTTATAAAATGTCATTTTTATTATTTTATTACTAACTAGTAAGAACTTAAAGTAAATAAGCATTATTTACATCAACATCATACAATGGGTTTAGTGAAATAACTCCCCTCAAAACTGTCACATACTCTTTTTTTTTTTTAAGATTTATTTATCTGACAGACAGATCACAAGTAGGCAGAAAGGCAGGCAGAGAGAGAGGAGGAAGCAGGCTCCCCGCCAAGCGGAGAGCCCGATGTGGGGCTTGATCCCAGGACTCTGGGATCACGACCTGAGCCGAAGGCAGAGGCTTCAACCCACTGAGTCACCCAGGTGCCCCAAAACTGTCACATATTCTAAGCAGTGCCCTGCTAGGAGAATATCATTTGGGTTTCCATCCCCAAAACTCTCTTCCATAAGGCTATTTGTCCCCAGGTACACCTGCACTCAAACAGCCATTCTGTGCCTTGGGGCCTTTTCTGATCTGAGTCAGAGGTTGTGTGTATGGCAGCCTCAAGTCTCCCTCAACCCTCAAGCAAAACTGTCAAATAAAAAATTAAAACAAAACACACTGTCCTCCATTACCTCTCCTAGTTCATTTAATGACTTTACCCTCTACCAGTTACCCAGCCCAGAGATCCCAATTACGGAAGCCCAGTTCACAGTGATCCCAGAAGCAAGAGAATCCCATCAAGCTTTATGCTTTCTTCTTATTGGGACAAAGGATGGGATGGGGGGAAGAGGAAAAGTGCAAAATTTGGCTTTTCCTTCGTATGAAATATCACAGCATGCCCCTGACGGTGGATCCTTAAGCTCAGCACTGAATGGCAGGTCCCTGAATCTTCATGAGGTTTCTCTTCCACCCTCTGCAACATCTATATCTTTCCAAGGCTTCCAGCATACTAGTTACCTCTTGTTTGTTTTGCCCAATTATGATGTCATTTATGTAATCTGTGATGTTCTGTGGAATTCCCAAGCTGTTCAGACCATATCATGGCAGAGAGCAGAGGGTTAACAGAGCCCTGAGGCAAAACCGTAAATGAATTATGCTATCCCACAAAAATGCAATTCGTTTCTGATCCTCTCTCCTGATTCACATTGAAAAGGATGTATTCCGCACATGAACGATCACATGGATGATTGCATACCATGTATGTGAGGCATTACTCATCTGTTCTTCCCATGGCATTGCCCTCCCTGGCTACCTAAGCACTCCCACTGTGCTGAGGCTACTACCTGGTTAAGTTGTCGTAGTCCTCAGTCATTCTCAAGGATTCATACAGTCTGCTGAGGCCAGACTGACACACTGAACAGAAATATGAAACGGAACACTACCCCTGCAATCTTTTAGGTTTTTTTTTTGTTTTTTTAAGATTTTATTGATCTATTTGACAGCCAGAGATCACAAGTAGGCAGAGAGGCAGGCAGAGAGAGAGGAAGGGAAGCAGGCTCCCTGCTGGGCAGAGAGCTGATGCGGGGCTCAATCCCAGGACCATGGGATCATGACCCAAGCCGAAGGCAGAGGCTTTAACCCACTGAGCCACCAGGTGCCCCATCATTTAGGTTTTTGGTTTTTTTTTAAAGATTTTATTTATTTATTTGACAGAGAGAAATCACAAGTAGACAGAGAGGCAGGCAGAGAGAGAGGAGGAAGCAGGCTCCCTGATAAGCAGAGAGCCTGATGCGGGGCTCCATCCCAGAATCCTGGGACCGTGACCTGAGCTGAAGGCAGAGGCCTTAACCCACTGAGCCACCCAGGTGCCCCCATCATTTAGGTTTTTAATGGAGGCGCTTTTTTCTGCCATCTCACCCAACTGTCACATTGTTTTTGACTTACTCTCTTAACCGGGGGGGGGGGGGGGGGGGGGGGTTGTTTCAGAGTTTTCCCCTTGACTGTCTCCGTTATGATGGCTCTAACTGCCCAGACAAAGGACCAGTTTGTATGGTGTGTTCGTGGGGTGTATGACTTTAATGCCAGTGTAACAATTGCAATTATACATTCAGGAACTGGGGAAATAATCACAGTGGGCTCACTAGGAGTTGGACTTTGCCAGTATTCCAGAATTACTTTGGTTGTTTTGGGTTTGGTTTGGTTGCAGATAGTAAGCCACACCCTTGTTGACTGCCCTCAAATGTGCTTCTGGGGATGTCATGTTCTATTTACCTTCTCTGCAACTCCTTGCCAGGTGAGCCCTCTTGGCTATCTTTGCAACCTTGCCAGGCATTCTGGTAATTTCAGTTGCCTGGTTCCTATTAGTTAAGCATGGCCAATTGACTTTTACCTCCCCATGATAGTAATGAACCTAGTTCTAGAACCACTTCCTCTACTATTAACACAGGTCAAAAAAGGAGAGCTACTACTCTATTTTTGGGTCTTGCTGGCTGGTGTCCTTCTCACTAGTGCATTCTTAATGGCCCTTAGTGAATGGTGTGTCCCCTGGGCTCTGGTGGAACACAGTCCTCTGTTGGCTTTTCTGGCCTCATATAATATATCCATTCTGGTAGGCCTTCTTTTCAGCAGCCTCTTCATTTCTTCCTTTGTTGTCTGCCAGGGCAGTTTGGGCATTTCTGTTTCACTCAATATTGGTTATAGCTTCTTCCAGACCTCTAAGAACCACCCTCACTGTGACTTTGCCCCATTCACTGAGGCCTGGGCAAGTTGATAAATCCTGTGTATTGATAAACTGACCCTAAGTCAGTAAATACTTGCGTGGTCTTACATGCTGGCCTCCTTGATCATGCACCCTCAAAATCCGATCCCAGTGGTACTCCAGTGGCTCCTGCCAATACAACCTAGCTAATTCTCATAGGTCCTTTTATGTATAATGTTTTCTCCTTCTTTATAGATTCAGCACTGCCCTGGCAAGGCCTTGCTAGTTATTGGTATAGCAGCCAGGAGAGGAGATGCAGACAACTCCAAGGGCTGGGTACCTGCTGCCTTGTGGGAGAGGGAGCTACTCTGGAAAACAGTATGGAGTTTCCTCAAAAATTTAGAAATAGAGCTACCATATGAACCAGCAATTGCACTACTAGGTATTTATCCCAGTGGATAGGGAAACGTGGTAGGGAAATCACAAACACAGTGATTCAAAGGGGCATATGCACCCTGATGTCCACAATAGTCAAACTATGGGAAGAGTCCAGATTTCCACTGACAGATAAATGGATAAAGAAGATGTGAGATACACACACACACACACACACACACACACACACACACACACATATACATACAATGAAATACTACTCAGCCATCAAAAAGAATGAAATCTTTTGACACTTACAACATGGATGGAACTACAGGGTATTATGCTAATTGAAAGAAGCCAGAAAAAGACAAATACCTAGGATTTCACTCATATGTGGAATTTAAGAACCAAAACAGGTAAACATAGGGGAAGAGAAGGAAAAATAAAACAAAGAGAAGACAAACCATTAGAGACTCTTTAACAATAGGGAACAAAGTGAGGGTTGCTGGAGGCTGCAGTAACTGGGTAATGGGCATTAAGGAGGGCACTTGATGTAATGAGCACTGGGTGTTACGTGCCACAGATGAATCACTAAATTCTACCCCTGAAACAAATAATACAGTATATGTTAACTAAATTGAATTTAAATAAAGAATTAAATAATATATCCAACATATGTTCCTTTGTTAAACCTTTTTCTCCTTTTTTTTCCTCCTCCACCCACAGATAACCACTAATTTTTTCACCATAGATTAATATTCACTGTCTAGATTTTTATAAATATAAAATAATAAAGTATGCATTTTTGATCTGGCTTCTTTCACTAATTATGTATTATTCTGAGATTTATGTATGTTGTTATACTTGTCAACAGTTCATTTTCTTTTACTGAGTAATTCCATTATATGGATATACCACAATTTGTTTATCTATTAATATGTTGGTATGCACTTGGATTGTTTCCAGTTTGAATCTATTACAAATAAATGTTATTTTATTTGGTTTTCCATTTTTAGTTTGGTCATGGCCCTCTTAAACTGAATGCACAACTATTATTTGAGCATACACCACTGATTAAAAAACAGTGCCTTGAAATTTGGAATGTATATACCAAGCATATCAAAGAGAAGAGGCAAGAATAATGGAAGCTTCTTCCTGCTACGCCAGAGTACCTCATTCCATATAGAATGGAATATAGAATTGCTCCACAATCCCAGCAGATAACCAATGTTAATAGTTCACTTTTAACACTCCTGCTAATTAATTATTAATTCTTAAGAGGGCATTTGTGGAGGTCAACAAAGATCAAGAATGAGGGCCACCTGGCTGGCTCAGTCAGTGGAGCATTGTGTCTTGATCTCGGGATTTTGATTTTGAGAGCACCACAGTGGCTGTAGAGATTACTTAAAAATAAAATCTTAAAAAAAAAAAAAAAGAACCAGAATGAACATTGAAAAATGGGGTTGGGGGGTGCCTAGGTAGCTCAGTGGTTAAGCTCTGCCTTCGGCTCAGGTCATGGTCTCAGGGTCCTGGGATCGAGCCCGCATCGGCGCTCTGCTCAGCAGGGAGTCTGCTTCTCCATCTGTCTCTCTCTCTGCCTGCCTCTCTGCCTACTTGTGATCTCTGTCTGTCAAGTAAATAAATAAAATCTTTAAAAAAAAAAAGAAAAGAAAAATGGGGTTGGGATAATAATGATAAGGGGCAGGAGAGAGACTAGAGATTACAGAAGAAGGATAGAAAGTGTAGATGAAAGCAATTGATAGGACATGAAGGACAAAATTTACCTATGTGCTAAATTCACCTAAATCATCTCTCTTGACCTTTTCACATATATGACATAAATCCCACCTATTTTTCTAGATTTCTTAGTTTCCGTCAATTAATCTACTTTTGGTTTCTTACCACAGACTCAAAAGGCAATTTTTCTTTTATGTTACTATTTTCAAAAACTACCACTCAGAGTAAAAGAAAATTAATCAGTATGAAATAGAATTGTGGCAGATGGCATTAGGTGCAACCACGTATGACAGATATCTTACAATAGCAGTGGCTTAAACAAGATAGATTTTATTTTTCTTATAAGCGCAATGTCCGGAGTAGGCAGTCCAGAGTTAATACAGTAGCTGCAGGGTGCCAGGGAACCCTGTCCCTTACTTTTGTTCACAGAAGCAATTAGCATCTTGGTTAACTTTCTGTGCATATGCAGACATATAAGGATCTGTATGGGTTTGTGTTTTCCCATGCACACATGTGTGCACACACACAGAGGATGGTGTGGTGATAGACTCCACACACTATTCAGCACTTCACTTTTTACTCAGTAGCTCCAAATGAGCGCAGATTAATTCATCTCATTCTTTTTAAACTACACACACACACACACACACACATCTTTTTCCTTTTCATCAGAGCATACTTGATCACCTTCTTCTTAGAACCCATATTCCTTTGACCTCAAGATACCTGTAATTCCTTACTAATGTTTTCGTGGCTACTCAGAGTTCCAGCCTGTGACAAAAGTAGCCTCCATAAGACCCACTAGTTTTTTAAATGCCTAAGGAAGCTTTGCTTATAAAAAATGAGTAAAATCAGTTTGTTAAAGAAAAGATGAAGGAGTAAAATGAAAGTTATTAACCACCTTACAAACTGACAGTATTTTGTGTACGTGTTGCCTCTTTTATTTTTTTTTTTTTAGATTTTATTTATTTGTTAGAGAGAGAGAGCACAGGCAGGCAGAGAGGCAGGCAGAGGCAGAGGGAGAAGCAGGCTCCCTGCCGAACAAGGAGCCCGATGTGGGACTCGATCCCAGGACGCTGGGATCATGACCTGAGCCGAAGGCAGCCGCTCAACCAACTGAGCCACCCAGGCGTCCCTGCCTCTTTTATTAATCACAACATTTCTATGAAGTATTATTATTTCCATTTTGGAGATAAGATAAAAACCTCCAACATGACCTTTTTTGATACTTTTTTTTAAAGATTTTATTTATTTGA